>JAVQJF010022075.1:0-42218 GCA_036023855.1 Gadopsis marmoratus
TCCTTCCGCCTACAAAAGCCTAACACTGCTAGGCGATCACCATATGATGGCAAATAAGTCTTTAAGTCTTCATCTGTCATCAGCTGTATGGTGCTGGCATCAATCTATACATGGACAATGGAATTGTTTAAAAGAGCAATCCTGATCAGATAACCAAATCATTTCTAATAACATTTAGTTATCTAGAGTTTAATGAAACGGCAACACAAGAAGGTTTATGAAGCAATGCAAAGTCTCTGTTCAAAGTACAGTTGTTTGACTCCAGGGTTTCTATTGTTTCCTCTGGAACAGTTTTCTGTTTCAACAAGTTGGCTCATCCATTCTGTGAGCATGTATTACGGAAAGTTATTGTAGGCGTTCATCATACATCCATCATATATACACAACAAACGTCTTGGTGTACAGATGAATGTGAATTTTGAAAGGCATTGAAACGTACAGTATGTAGCTTATATAAAAAGTGCGCGAGTTTTTGTTCAAAACTCGCGAGTCAATATCCACTACCACTTTTTTATGGTTGTTTAGGCACTCTGTAGTGACTGAGACAACATGTTTTTTTTTTAATCATTTAACTGATAACACAATCTTTCTCTCTGGATTGCAAACCCTGAACTCCAAAAAGTCAAAGTCCTGCACTTTGTATGCCCACCTCTTTCAAAAGAAAGTCATGCTTTAATGCCATCAGTTAAAACACTCACCATGACTTTCTCCAGTCGAGAACTAGCTATTAAATGATATAGCAGGGTATTGCTAAGAAGGAGCATGTGTCCTCAGACGTCTTAATAGGATAAATACAGGTTAGAGGGACTTTTTCCCCCGTCAGCATGCTGCCCATCCATTCCAGCATCTACCACAAAATACTTGTTTAAGGCTTGTGCCTAGCAGACGCATCTTAGTTTTCACTACTGTATCCTAGAAGCCTACAGCACATGCATTCCTTGTGCTTTAAAATATTTCTGCACCAGATGATTAAAAGCCTGGTTTTAAATGTCATGAATTTTCTTCTAAAGTTTAAATGTTTACTGTAGCCATTCAGACTTGGTACACTGAGTACTGTTGGTCCCTTCCAATCCAAACAAAACCGAAAAGAAGCCAGCGTTGTTAAGACCCAGACATGCAGCGTTGCTCTGCTGTAACTGAGCTTATTTACTTCTGCTGTTTGCCATAGAAATGACAGCCTTGACAGCGCTTTGCTGAAGTTTAGCGAAAGATTAAAAAAAAAAAGGGGCTGATCCAGACTTGCATAAAAGTTGCATAAAAGCAGCTGAAGCAAAGCATCATGGATGCTCAGTGGGTTAAGGAGGAAACCGTGTATCTGCGTTGTTAAATTCATTAATAAATAAAGTGAAAAAGGCAGCTGGAGCCAAGAATAAATTGTATCCCAAGAGGGTATCTTTTACCCATGCTGCTGCCAAAAACAAGTGATAAGTGGACAGTCACGAAGTCAGAACTAAGCAGTTCTAGTTAAGGTGCAACAATACACTAAATCCAGAATTGTAATGTCTTGTGACTTCACGTTATACATCACAAAAACATGGGAAACATTGCCATGTATAATAAACTAACATTTAAGAATATATAGTGCATGCTTGTGATGCACTCTGTTGTTTTGAGTAAATGCATGCATTAAAACAGAAACATTGACAACACGACTGCCAGCCAGTGATGCATTGTAGGTCTCAAAGGAACATTTAGTACTTCAGTCCTAACAAGAATAAGATGTACTTGGCATAGCAGCAGGATGCAGCTGATGCAGCGCGCGCACACACACACACACACACACAGACGCACACAATCTGCAGATTAACAATAAAAACAACTGGGCAAAAAAAATTCACACAAGCGCACGCAACCCCTCATAACCCCATGCCTAGCTCAATTCCACCCACACAGGCAGCGTTATACAGCAGCAGGCATGATTAGAGCAGGATGTATGTGGCTGAGCTCAACCGTGGCGAGGCAGCCAGTGGATGTGGCATATCGGTCTCTCAGCCCGGTAAATGAAAAGTAAATGAAAGGCTCTCGGATGGTGTGAGCGTTGCATAAGCGAGGCACCAAGCGAGGTCCCGGGGTAAGCTGATTACGTGGCACACTCGTATTCATTTCCACATCCCTTAAAGAGCTGAGCGGCGTGGCTTAGCAAGACCTCGTTCCTCTCTGCTCCAGCACCCAATCTGCTCCTCTAACTCTCTTTGCTCCATGTCTTCCTCTGTTTCTTGTACGTGGTCAGTGTGTATCTGTGTGTGTGTGTGTGTGTGTTGCAAATAATCTCCCCTCGCATGCTTCGAACTGACCGCAGGAGTCAAAAGGCAACTGCAAAATCAGTTTTGGACCGTTGTGGCAACAAGGGACAAAATCATGTGCCACTGGCAAAATGAACACACGTGGTTGTGCACACATGCTCACGCACAAGCACACTACTTCACGTGGTGTCGCCTAATGTAATGTACACACCAAGGCTTAGCAGCTGTGAAGGTGAAAGCGACGGGACAGCTGGAGATGTTATCCAATTGTCAGCGTATGTCCTGTGTGTCGCCACCTACACGCTCGTGTGGTTAGTTCAACAGTAGCCACACTTGTCAGGAGGTCAGAGTTGACATCGCATGAGAAGTGGTAGCAGTCTAGGAAAGTGTCGGAGCTCAAGGTGACTTGGCAAATGGTGGTTTTTCTCCGTGTGGAGAGGGAGAAGGAAGAGGGGCTAATGGCAGAGTGAGGCTGTAAAGGATAATTTCCTCATTATAGGATATGCCTGTGTCATGTATGTCATGTGTATTTGTGTGCGTGTGTGTGTAACACAGGATTATTGTACAGCTAATCCTCTGCAGAGGCCATGGCGTGTAAACGGAACAACTGTGCTCGCTAGGCGACGGTCTCGCAGGACCAAGGAAACACCGGCGCTTCCTGGTTTACATTTAAATCACGGTGGATAGTTTAGGAACAATGCCTCAGTTTTGAGCACAAACTGAGCAAAGTCGTTGTGAGCAGTTGGTCTTGCTACATGGACCACCAGTAAAATGTTCACATAGACACACATTAGAAGAAAAGGACAGAATCTTTCCAAACACTTTTGTGCCCATGTTATATATATCAGTTTTTGTTGTTTAAGCTGGCTGATATTTAACAATAAAACTCTCTCATTGTGCCATTAGGCTCATTCATTTCTCTGTCCCCTCAGCAGTACTTCATATCTATAATCGAGAGGAGATGAGCCATCATCCCTACAGTATAACACCCCGTGACACCCAGAAGCTTATGCAATACTTGATTTATTTCAAGCATTTCCTCTAGTTTTATAACTACGTTATGGGATAGTGAGCAGAATGCTCATAATACTGTAGTTCCTCTACAGCTGTAACCACACTGTATCCTGTGCAGAGTGAATGAACATAAAGCTTAGAATAGAATAAAATGGAACTTTATTGTACCACACATTAAGACAATAAAGACGGTGAGTAAAAACTATCGACAAAACACAATTTAATTAATTATTAACGGACCTTACAAAATAAAACAAGTCATCAACAGTACTTCTGTATACATGCAAAAGTTGATACAACAAAATGGGAACATTTAGTCCTATTTGCTCATATTCTCAAAGGACAGGCACCAAATGTATTATTTCTCATGGACACAGCTTTGCCTATTCTTTCAAATGTCCAATTCTCTCCATATGGTTGTCGCACAGCAGTATGATTTCCTGATGGGTGCTAAAGAATCTGCCCTATGGTTACAACCATATTACTACCAATAAGCATTTTAGCCAAAACCAGGTTGTATGTAACTAATTTCCTTTTGTGTAGTGTATTATCTAGTGTTCATCCTGCCCATGACTCTCTGTGCTGATTTCTTTCCTACTACTGTTATGATTTAAGCTCTTGTGCCTCAAACTTGCATTCCTTTACCTTTTTCTCTACTTGTAGAATAAAGTTTATGCATTTTCTGATTATGGTGCTGGAAACATATTTTGCTCTGCTTCCATTTTCAGTGTGCCTTCCATGTGACTGGCACTGTATGTTGCGTGTTTGCTGTTTGTAACCTGCCAGACAGCCTGACAGCCTATTATCCGAGCAGTGACAGTGGTGTCACAGTAACTGCCCTTTATCCACACATACAGATTCACATTCCCGCCAAGCTATTACCATTGCCCCGGTCTAGTCCTGTGCCATCTGTGTCCATAGCAACTGGACACAATAAGTTACTTATTATAGGATAGGGGCTCAGGTGGTTTTCACTGAGATTTGTCATATCCTCTTCCAAACAGGTCGACGAAGGTACAGGAAGTCAGAGGTTGAGGGTGTCGGTTTTAGATTGTTTGTTCTATTCGAGAACTGTATCGAGTCCTGATGCTCAAGCCTAAGAGCATCAGGACTCGATACATCAACTCAAACACAGCTCTTGAAAAGTCTGCTGACCTGCTGTGTGTTCATGCTCTGCTGAGAGGTCCTAAAAGATATGAAGAGATATGATGACAGCCGGCTATCAAACTGCATCGTTTTGTGTCAAAGTATAACAAAGGACACACAAAAATAATCTATATATAACATGGAAAATATCAATGCAAATTGGACTGGAGCCCCGTGTTGTTCCCGAGCGTTTTCCTTTAAACAAGCGGTGTCGCATGTGTTTAGGCCCTAGTGTACAGTAGCACACTAAGCCTAAATCTAAACCAAACAGGGTTTGTACATAATCAACATAATCTGGTGTTTCATCCTCTGCACAGTCACCCCCCAGCGCTTACTCTGCATTCTTGTGTGGGCTTTGTTCTAACCATGTCGACTGAGTGACACTTCAAATGGCTCAGAGTGAAGGCTGGAGGAGGGACGTCACCTGGTAGCAGCTGCGGGTGAAGATTGAGAGATAGCATTGCAGATCGCCAAATTCCTCCCCTATTCCCCTTCTGTCCTCTGAAGCACATCTGCATGGAGGCCAGCAAGCTGGGACCCCAACAATGGAGGACATTCAGCTGCCCAGATAAACTCCCCTCCTGCTCCCACCACGTACCACCATCACCGCTGTTATCTCAACACACTCCCTCACGTCCTCCGCCTTTATAATAATGCTCCTATGGTACATTTTCTCCTCCTGCTTCCTCTGTCCTCCAAATCTCACCACCACCTCTGCATTGCTGCTGCTGTTGCCCCTCAGCCCTTGATAAAGTACTGCCTGCTCTTCCCTTCACCACAGTCACCCCTGCTATCGCCCTGCTGTTACTGTTAACCTGCACCATGAGGGCATTACCACATGTGAAACCCTGCAGCAGCACTTTCTCTTCAATACGTTTTTTTTTTTTTTGCCAATGCAACTTTTTTCTTTCTCTCTTAAGATGATTATACATAATGATAATGTAATAACAATCACAGACATAATTAAAGTGTTAATTTAAATGGTATTTGTAGATAAATAAAATTCCAAAGAGGATTTTACAATTTTAAAAAGGACCTTCTGGTTCTATTTTCTGTTGCGCTTCTGTTATGTTAAATGTTTTCTTTCCGTTTGTTAAAGTTCCCCTAAAAGTGCTAGTTTTAGAAGAGCAGATCCTCAGAAAGACAAATCTTCTTGCATCTGCTTTCTAAAGGCCTGCATGCTGACATTTCCACAGGAACGTATCTGATTTTCTGTTGCTGTTTGGACAGAAAATGTTACATCTCTAAATCATCGTTTGACTGCTGTCCCTTTTTTAAATTGACTTCTGGCCTTTATTTTAGAAGCTTTTGTAACTGTTGAAAAGGGAGATAATATTTGCTAGTTGACCAACGTTTCGTTCACCATTTCTTTACTCATTGTTTTGGTTTTCTTTCTTTGGTCCAGTCTCGCCTCTTTCATAGCGTCGCTTTGGCCTCAGCAGGCAGCTGTTTTCAGCAAAAAGGCTCTAAAACCCACTTCATGCTTCCCACTCGGCTCCAAATGGCAGACAGACAAAGCTAGCGACTAGCTGGTGAGCATAGCTGAGCATTTAGCAGGTAAAGAGCCACATATTTCTCTCAGAGGCTGGTAGAGACCAAAAACGGAGCTAAACAAAGAGTGAATTACACAGAAACGTGACTCCAAATGATTGATGATGTTGCTGCCCTCTATCTGCTGGATATGTAAATAACTGTTTGCTAACACATTAGCCATATCAACTTAAACGTTTGTTGTGTTAGGTTTGGTTGGTTTAATGCTTTGTAAAAGGGCAACACCGTGACATTTCAATATTTACAGTAATATTTGACATTGAAAGGTAGTATTAAGTAAAAAACAAGTACACTAAGGCCAATTAACAGAAATGGAACTTCAAATAAACTCCTGAATTGTTTTTCCTTTCCCCGTTTATCCTGTGTAGGGTGAAGGTAACTCGCATTGGGTAACACATGTGGTTTAGCCTCAACAGGTTGCCAGTTTAGCACAAGGCTAACACATACAACAACCAATACTTCCTCCTTTAAACTAAAACTCTGGTCATAAATCGAGCCCCAGTCATTCCGTTACTACCCAGAGTTTTCGGCAACTAATCCCAATTAATTGTTGCCCGTTAGTCAGCAGCGCACACATTGAATTCACAGCTAAATGTTTATAGATGCAGGATATGGATTGTCACACATCACCAAGCTTTAGGACACGACCATTGTGTTAGCGCTGTTCCATCAGAGCAATTAAAAACAGCCAATCAGAGTGGTTGTAGCTTCATTACCAGAATGCTGGATTACATGTGTCGGCGTCAAAACTGTAATAAGCTGAATCCTCCCCATAATGAGCACATTAATCCACCCCCCCACCCCATCTCCCCTCTTTCTGTTTGCAGTGATAAACCTGTAGAAATGGATGTAACTATGAGTTGGTGACTACCCGCCACCATCTGGAAATTTCAATTTAATGATGGAATGTTTCGTATGGATCACAAACTCCCTGCAATCATTTTGCTTAGGTTTGACTTATTTGACATTTTAATTAATGCAGCAGGGAAACACAATCCGTCTGATAATCCTGAAGGGTAACTCGGTGTTCTGGCTGCAGGTTGTGGAAGTTCACACACTGTGAAGGAAGCAGGTACAGATGTATGGAGTCCAGAGTGTGCATGAAAAATCTTCGCGTGCCCATTTTGTTGGCCCGAGATGAACACTTGCTATAGCTATAACTTCCAAAATAATGCTTGCTTGCGGTTGGCGGGATCTTTACTGAAATGATGCTTTGCACCCGACTCTGGATGTGATAGACTACTCCAGGCAAGACAGTGATGACACAGGTGCTTTCATTATTTTAACTGTACCAGTATGCAGTGTGGGACGCACAATCACCACAAACTACCCCAGAATCCGGAGATGGTTGTGCCTGAATATTTAAAAATATGACCCATATATGATATGTATATATCTATCATCACATATATCATGACGCATGTCCACATATTTCAATATATTGCATGAGGGCATATGTGGATATTTTATTTAATCTGTATGCAACATTACATGTTTCTGGACACAGTATACTATATGAGATTGAGAGTTTACAAAAGATATCTCTGGATTCTTGGGGTTTTGGCGCAGTGAATAGCCCGCAGTAGATTTAGGGAAGGCTTATCTTTCTCTAGCCCACATCACCTGCCGCCCCTGGACGTATACCATTTCCACCATCCTCATATAAAAGTCTGGAAATTAGCCAGATATAAACACACAGTGCAACACTGGAACACGTTCACATTCTGTATTAGATGCAAGGCTGAGGGAAACGCATAAACACCCTACTGATTTCTGTTTAGTGTGATAGGTCCAATTGACGTCTCAATAAAGTGTCGCAACAAATGATGGAATCGGCAGCTATTACGGCACAAACCTTTTTCTAATTTTATTTCATACTCTACACTCAGGTGCTTCATCATAACTCTGAGCGACACGGTTGTTTTGTGCAGGTAAATAGAGCTGCTTTTTTTTTTAGACAATTCACTCCTCGACTGTAGAGAGAATCGGAGCAATGCAATTACTCCATTAGGCTCAACTGGCTAACAAAGGCCGTACCCTTGAACACGGGGATGGAAAATGTTTCCTATTAGTAGTGCTATGGTATCGGGCCTATTATGGTGCTCCCATGACAACCTCAGATTTACCCTGCAAATTAAAATCTGGTTTATTGCACGAAATACATGTTTTGCCCTCTGTTTAGACAGCAATAAACGCCGTTCTGTGTCACACACAAGGAATAATGATGTACGTTTTGTAAACTAAAGCAATGGAGTTTGATTTGAACAAACTTACAAGCCAGTGCAATTAGATTAGCACTAGCAGAATGTTAAATTGTTAATGAGAAAACAGTGAATCGCCCACATTATGACCATTTGTGGCATGGCCGCTAACGAGCCAAGAACTTACAGTGCTGGGGGGTGAAGCATGCGATTGAATCAGTCCTGTGTGAGGATGTGAGGCGAACAAACTGGTGTAGTTGTCTGGTCACAAAATTTTGAACTTTTTACAGGGAAGTTGAATGTTAATGGTCCATCTGCAGAAAAACTAAGCCACTGTGCCCCTGGGCACACACCCTCACCTCCACACATTGTTTGCAGGATTTTTGCATTTTATTTTTTGCTGTGTTTTGCAGGTTTACCATAACTCAAAACCATTTTAACCAACATAAGAAATGTTTGTTTATGATGGAGATGTATAGAGGCTGCCTAAATACCCACCAGACCTCCCTGCCACAACAGATCCACCCTGACATTTCTCTCCAGAGATGTCATTTAAAATACCACGATACGAAATATTAAAGAACCTGTGATGCAGGTTATATTTTGGGGGCTTTTCTGCTGCCAAACATTGTGTTTGACAATTTTCATGTAGGCTTACTGTAGCTTATGTACTGGGCAGTTTTATAATTGAAAATGAACAAAAAATAATAAGCCTAAGATCATCAAAATTGCGATTTATTGTCAGAAAATCGTGAACTTCTGTGCAAAATGTTGTCCATCCATCCAGTAGGTGATGAGGTATTTTATAGAATAAGGGAAAGCTTTGACCTCCTGTAGGTGTCTGAGGAAAAGTTGGGTGATCACCAAAGATGATAGTACCACCGATATCTATATCAAATTCTATGGTAATTAATCTAAAAGTTAAATAGCAAACCACATGTCATCCTCTGGGGACCACGAATGTCTGCACTAAATGTAATGTAATCTATCCAGTAATTGTTAAAATATTTCAGCCTGGATCAAAGTGGTGGACCGACAGACAGCCATAGAACCTGCTAGCGTAGCTAACGGTAAATATAAACTCGGTATCAGCAGATACTGATTATTAAAAGGATCTGAATTTTAAAATAAATCATGATGTCCCTACTTTTGATTGTGCCCTGTGTCACCTAAAGCATATTTTTCCACAGCTAAATATCTGCATATGAGCATAATTCATAAGAGAAAATATTTGCGTGGGAGTATGAGCATGCAAATCTGGTCTCATATATGGAGTTCTTGTTAATTGTGTTATTTCCATGCCTTTAAATCAAAGCCAGACCTGTACAGCCCTGCTGTGTGAGAGCTGCTTCACCCTGAATATTCCTAACAGGGGTCGTTGTGTAATGACAACACCTTTCTTATACTCATAGATCTAGCACTTCCCCTCCTCTTCCTCTCTTCAGTCCTTTCATCTACTCATCTGACTCTGATCTTCCTTGCTTATCTTATTCGGGGGGGGGTCGCGAGCGACGGGGCCCTTTTGTGGAAAGGACGGATCTTAAGATAAAAGCCGAGCTTAGAATGCCGGTGACTCAGCCGAGGCGCTGTCAAATAAATTGGGACGACACCTCTCTGGTCCCATCAGACGCTACCTGCTTCATTTCGATTACTGGATCAGATCAGTGAGCGACCACTAACTAAGGTGTGATGTTTCATTCCTCACAAGCCTCACAATGATTTACGCCATTTAACTCTCTCTCTGGCTTTCAACCATCCATCTGTGTTTTTCCTCTCAACCTCTCTCCTTTAATCAGCTCTTGGTGTGTTTATTTAAAGTCAGTGATTGTCTGTAATGTGCTCTGGCACTGAGAGGCCAGAGCCCAGGTCCTCATTGAAAACCATAGATCTTCTCCCACCACTATTGCAATCTCTCTGGGTGTGAGTGATGATCTCCATATGCCCAGGCTTACCCCGAATCTCACCAGTAAGGCTCTGTGCATTAGTCATGCCTGTATGCTATTATCACCATGTGTCAAGTGCACACCTGGTGTGTGTGTCCGAATACAAGCATGCTTACGTGTGTGTTGTTGTGAGGGTTACAGTTATGTGTGTGTGTGCTCTGATGCTGCTCGAGCTGACGCCTCACCTCATCACTGCCTCACCTTCTTAGTCATTTTAGCTTTTTTATTTTTTTACCACAGCTGCTCACTGGCTGTTTACACTGACGTTGTCTGCGCCTCTCAGCTGACCTGGGCTGCATTTCCTGCCTGTGTCTGTTTAAATGTGACGGAACCACAGACAGACAGACAAGGCTGAGAGTACAAACACATTGCACATTTGGGAAAGACAGATATACATAACTTTGAATTATTTTGCAGTGATGTCCCCCCCAAGTACAAATAAGGGTTATGCATGTATATGTTTATATTAGTTCATGCACGGGGGAGCACACGCATACAGCTGCACGTGAACAAACACCCACACTGAATTAACAGAGTGACTTATGTCATATATTACTTTTATATATTATTTACTCTACATGCCAATATTGTGTTGAAGATATTACAAAATCTAATGATGGGTAACACTGATTTGTTATATTCAACTATACACATCATAAATAAATGGACATTTACAACACATGTAAATTAGCAATCAAAGCAAAGTCATACTTTTAGGGCAGGACAACACATTGCAAATATTTCCTTATGTATGTCAATATATTACATTTCCAATATAGACATATATTTTATGTACTGTAAAGGGAACTTATCCACTAATGGGATCGGAAAGCAGAAAGAAAAGAACTCATGTTACACAAAATCATGTTTATTTTTTCTGGCATTCTTCTAATATTTTCTTTCCTTGGATAATTTAACTTTTTCAAAATGTTTTAAATGAAACGGAGAGGAAAAATCACTATTTGGTTGCCCTGGTCGTAACCCACAGACATATAGAACAAATTATATCGGGTCACAGGTGGACAAATGTTCATTTTACAAGCCAGAAAGGTTTGGAACAACAGCACCATACAATGCAGTCTTCTGTCACATTATATTGAACCATTACTGTTAATGAAAGGTTTATTTGGCAAGATGCATGCAGGCTTCTATTAAAAGACATTTCTTGTTAAATTTAGCATTTGCCCTTTTTAAAAGGGTTATGTAATAGGTAACATGTTCTGACATGTGCTATGGAACACTGATTTTAATTGGTTGATGTTAAATGTATTCTCTTCCAAAAATAACTTAATAATGCCGGTTATATGATACCTTATTGTAGGGGAGAAAGAACTTGCTTGAGGTTACAGCACAAGGCGCTGGCAGGGATTCAACAATGCTATTTAAGAAGGGAGGTTCAGCAATTCTAAACCCTGCTCATCACCGTAGAGCTTCCTCTTTATGACTGCAGACTAATGTGACTGACCACGGCTACAAACATTTTTGCAGAGACACTCTGAGCTGAAAGACGTGAGTTTTTGAATTTCTCCTACCCCGGCATTGTCTGTGAATTTCAACCATAGCAGGAACTGCACTGTCACTTTGTCGCATCTAAAAAGTGTGTCACTGTCACAGGCCAAACAACATCTTGCTCTCTGAGAGCTTTATACTCTGCTGCTTCAGACAACACAGGACTCTGACACCCACGGCTGCGGCTCTATTTTGTCAGATGCTCCCAACAAATGGCGCCAGAGTGGCAGTCTCCACACCGGCATGTGAAAAATATGAACTTCTGCTGCTGAGGTGAACCAGCACGGAGACGGAGAGATGAAGAGAGGAATCAGGAGGGAGGGAGCGGCAGAAAGAAAAATGGGATGCAAAGCGAAAGAGACAAGGGAATGTTTTTCAACAGACACGAGCAGGAAAATAATACAAAAAGAAAGCATAAGAATAGAGGCTCACAAGCAGGAAGAGGATCGTGTTAAATAACTTCCTCCTTGCCAACATTTCACAAGGCTTCCAGACTCGAATCACCCTGGCCATTTTTTCAATTTCTTTGTGGCAGCATGGCTTTACATTGATGTCCAGACTCCTTTTCAGTACATTTATCATTTAAAGACCGCTGCCTGCTACACGTATAAACACATACACATTGCAGGACACACACTCATGCGGACATATGCAGGCAGTTTTAAAGAACTGGGTTGTGTAGGTTCAGCTTATTAAAACCAGAGTATGTGTTTGGTGGAAGGCCAACCAGTGGATGGTATGGGATCAATCAGAGCGCAGGATGGCATCTACAGCTAATAAGCAGTCAAACACATGCGCACGCACGCAGTCGCACTAGGCGCACACATATGTCTGCATGCGCACACGTGTGCTGACAGAAATGTGAAATTTAAGCCAGCGCCACCACACCCTGAGAATGTGCAGCACTACGATTCCCTGCCAGAGACCACATTTAATGAGACTGCAAGGGACCACTAGCTGAAGAGTCTACCTAGAGACAGCATGCACACGCCACAAAAATAAAAAACATGCATTAAGGGCATACATATCTCCTCCAATGGGTAGTTACTCGAGGCTGCATGCATGTCACTATATATACGCTTATGCACAGAGGTACTGCAAAGTACTCTGCGATAGATTTCATGCAGCAGGTGGGTATGCAAGTGGTTTGTATGCTAACCGGAAGTCAATTAAAAGGGGTTGGTTCACCCAGTCCCTATGGAAATTAATGTGTTTTGAGGATTAACCAGAATAACATGGACACAGTTAATGTAGAGTAATACCACATACTACAACACTACATACTAAGTCTAAGCAGCGTTTGAGTCTGTGGTGAGTTCACACGGGATAAGTGACAAAATAAAGTGTCCTCAAATTATCGGTTTCCCCATTAGCAAAATTGATTATTTTTGAGTGTGCTGTTCATGTACACTGTTCCCCCACAATGCAATGCTCAGAGGAGATGCTCACATCTGCAAGACATTAAAACTAATTGTGGGTGGTGGTGAAACAGCGCCAGAAACACCTCAGAAAACAGAAAACAAAAAATAACTTAACATTTTATGGAGAAACATTCTGTCATCTCTGTTGATTTTGTGTATACCACGTGCAAAAACAGTATACCATAAAGATTAATATACAGTACATAGTAGTACTAGTTCTAGTTAGTATTTAGTACTGAACAGTGACACAGTGATTGTCTGGCAAGAGATGCTGCTGTTGACTTTGGTAAAGTCCAAGATCCTGAAGAAGAGAACAGGCATTGCCTTTGTTTGGACTCATTCTCTGCAAAATTTAAAATTATATATCTAAAGGCTAAGTTTTTCTGAAAGAACCAGCTCATTTTTTAGCACGGTTGTTAATCTTTTGCACTGATGTTCAACCAGGAGCATTTCATACCGATCCAAGTCATGGAAGTCACTTCACTCTGTCTATGGAGTAAATGAATTGGCCTCTACCAACCAGTGTGAAGTGTTTAAATCTGTCCGTTCTCTTCCTGAAGAAGCTGTCTTCTGGATCTGCCCCATAGACAGACAGGGAGAGCAATAAACGGTGCAGAGGGGATTCGTGTGGGTATGACAAATTACAATGAGTCAGGAAATGGCTTTGTGTACAGCTAGTATTATTCATGAAGTACTTAAATTGTTTGGATCTTGAATATGCATATACCTGCAACTAAATCTGCAGCGTGGGGGCTTTTAAGAGGCACTGAATGTATGTAGGAGATGAAGCCTTAGAGAGGCCCTGGAAAAAAACAAAGCGTTACTGCAAAACTGCTTCAAGTGTATGCGCTCTCATGAGATCATTATAGACAAACCGCTACTTGGCTACGAATGCATTCATGGGTATTCTCACTTATACATTTATAGTGTCTAGGACAAAATAATATGAAACCTTTTCAACATGAATGCTCTGTATAAAGGTAGGGTTACAAACCAGATGGTAAAAAAAGAACAGGCTAATAACTTTCCAGTCACAACTGCTCCTTCCCCAAAGGATTTTATAATAGAGCGAGAGGTTCCAGGCCGCCACGGAAACCTAAACCCATCTATAAATTCGCTTGCAGGTCTTGTGGTCAGCTAAGTCAGGGGGCTGACGGCACTGATTTGTGCCAATAGGTCTCAGGTCCGTTCTTTTTCACCACATCGCTCTCTCATTTCCTTGTACGTTCTGTCACGCTAATTATTTTTCCCTCCCTGTGTGCTTAATATTGTGTTTTTGGGGGCCTCTGCTGCTATTGTGGCTCGTAGATGGCTCCTACTGATATTTATCATTCCGTGGTCTCACTGTCTCACTCTCTCTCCATTGCCTTCATGAATGGGTAGTCCAATGTAACCCGATCCCCATCTCCTCCCTAAATACCTGAATAATTACATGTATAAGGAGGAAATGTAGACAGGTCAGTGGGGCTGTGACCCGATGCCTGCTCAGGGTCGCGACCTCTGTGTGACTTCATCTAAACATAACCCGTGGTGGCGCCGTGGGAAAGAAGAGGTTTCTGGATTTGCTGCAGCACATCTTCAGACAGTGAAGCAGAGTGACTGTAGTAGGTGGTATTTTTAGTCAAAACACCCAAAAATAACTTACAAAATCCCTGCAACATGGAAGTGTAGACAAAACGGAAGACAGCCTTAATAGCTCATCATATCGTTTAGTTTTCTCATCATACACCAGAGGAATATCATTGTGCGGCTTGACTTCTCGGTCACCACATTAAATCGTTGTGTTGATAATGATGCCTTTAATCAATTTACCCTCAAATGACCCTGTCTTTAAATGCTGACTAATGACTCATTCGTGTCTAATAGTTCTTCCTGTGCTGTGACTAATGATGACCCAGGCTCCGAGTGTCTCCTCGGCTCCAGCCATTTTGAACTCTGACCTCTGTCACATCATGGTCGACAGTGTATCGGTGCCAGCTGCTGGTATAAACATTTATTACCAATCACCTGGAGTGGGAGGATTTTGGTACTATTTGATCACGAGAGTGACAGACTAAGAGTCCAGAAAGAGTTTGGATTGTGTCTGTCATATAATTTTAAACGGTATATGAAAGGGATAGCTTTATCTATGTATCATGAATGTATTTGTCATTTTCGTGTTGTGATAAACTCTGCTGTAATGTCAGCATGCAGTAAGGCCTCATCCAGACAGACCGCAACGAGGTGTCATCCGAAAAGGCGCCATAGTGGCAAATCGGATAAGTGCAAGGTAGATTACTGTGCAACAAGTATTTCTACTGTCGTGACGAAACATAAAATATTTGCTGCGGTGATTATTTTCAGTGCAGTTTTTTGGTGTCCTTCATATTCAGGGATCTGTTACTTAAACTGGACTTCCTGCATCTCATGTCTATAAACAGCCCAAACCTAAATGTGAAAATCGTAATTAACCATATAGGTGCAACAGATATGAAAGCACTCGTATGAATCAGTGTTGGAACAATTTATGGGATATTTGGGAAAACGCTGAAAAATGCTGTTTAAGTAGAAAGACTTTAAAACAAAAAAGGGTGCAGGCCATGGCAGAATCAAATGTAGAACAAATGTCTTAACGAAAAGAAAAAATCTTCCTAAGCTTAAACGTACATTCTCTGGTCATGTCCTTCTTTTCATCACATGTGCAGTTGTACACCATCTACCTGTTCCAATTCGGCGTTCACAGAAACCTAAAAAACAAGAGTGTTATCATCTCTTTCTAGAGCCACTCGGATCTGCCTCCCATCTCCCTTCAGTCTGTTTTCCTCTGCATCTTTCCATCAGCATTTTTTACTGGAATACTCATTGAAGCAATTGTCCACAAATGTCAAATTCAATTGATTCCATTTACAAGGACTTATTGGAGCACATAATAAAAACAGTGAGAACCATCATCATTACCAGCTTTTGCTCAACATTTGTTCTCTCGTATCCCAGCATATTTAACGACCATGACGGTTTTATTACCATCCCTGCACTGTAATAGGCGTCTCATTGTTAAGAAGCCATGTGGCCTTGGGCTAGTGGGCTGGTTTAAAAGATGGATCTGGTTGATGTATGCTGTTAATATAATCTTCTAACATGCGTCTGTGAAAATGTCACCATGGCCTGGAGCTGCACTGTGTGTTCTCAGCGTTTCTATCTACAGGTAGGAACTGACATAACTATACTTTTAGGTATACAGTATATATCCATTTTGCCAGCTACGGGCTGCTGTCTACACGTAAAATTCAATATCATCATCAAAAAATAAGTGGAATGTGATTTATTGCCAAATGTATCAAAGATTTTCATTCATCTCTTTGTTCTCTGTTGAAACATGATATAATGACTCTGTCCATAAGTCACATTCTCATAGAGCACTGCGCTTTGGGCAGTTTGCTATCCTTCAAAGCACTCGGCAGAGGACCACTAGGGTGCATGCTAGCTAAATGTGTTGTTGCCCTTGACAAACAGCGAGACACGAGGGGACACCTTAGAGAATACAAGTATGACGAGTCTTAATCGATCTGTGCTTCTTTTTTCCTGCTAACTTGTGCAGTGAAGCAAATTGCCAGACTAGATCAGGTGACCTGTCCCGAACAAAACACACTCACCACCTTATCCTCGCTGCAACTTTCACCTTTTGTTCCAGAGTTTTGTCAGGGTTTGGGCACATTAGGTCCACCGTCAACAGTCAGCTATGTCAACTTACGACTTCGGGCAAAGTATATTTTTCTCTTTTATTGCATTTCAGTTCGATTATTCTATAATTTTGCCTGTGGTGTCTATATTTTCTATTTTACTGAGAGCCGTATTTCTATAATGAATGTGTGTGTTTCATTGAAATCCAATAGACAAAGAGTCTTGAATTTGAAACTGTATAGTCCCAGTCACTGGGGTCTCTGAGTATAACAGAAATATCAGATGCAGCCAAGTGTGCAGTCACTGCCTCATGCAATGTCAAATGTTGGGCCGTGCTGCTGCTGTCCCATGAGACACTGGACGGTCAACTCAGTACAGAACAGGTGCATTTTGTGTGTGTGTGCAAGAGTAGGTGGTTTGTGTTTGAGGCCGCATGGGTTCAGGTGTGTGTTTGTATCAAAACATACAGAAGCAATATTGTAAAGGCATGGGGTGGAATCTAAAGTCTAAATCATCAATGCTGCATGTGTACAAGAAAAGACCTGGTGACTGACTTCCTCTTTTGCTGACACGCATGAGACTTACGAGCAGTCAAACAGTAAGTTAGAGTATATCAGTTTGTGCTGCATACATGGGAAATAAATTAGGTCTGGCTACTTCATGGCTGACACTTGCTTCTTTAATAAATTTTGTGCTGTCGCTGCAAGGTTGCACTACTTTGTCCATACATTTCGTTCTACTCACCTGTGCATTAGATTACTGTAACACATTTGACAACAAAATATGGCCATACAAATTCGGTACTTTAGTTTGCTCAGAAGCAAAACCCCAAAAACAAAGAAGGAAATGTAAAGTGTGCTACAACAATACACCTACTAATAGGTTTATTCGCCTTCTTGCCGAGAGTTACATGAGAAGATCAATGTTAGTTTCATGCTTGTGGGTTAACCACAGAGCTGCAATCAGGACGTGGTTATCTTAGCATAGCATAGCATAAAGACTGGAAGCAGGTGGAATCAGCTAGCCTAGCTCTGTCCAGAGTTTGCGCCTACTGGTAACTATTTCTTGTGGCCAGGTGCAGTGACCTCCTGGAGTGTTGTTGTCGCAGTGAGGTCGCCAGGCAACCAGTGGAGTCTCCACACCAAAATGACAGAGCTATCGACCTTCTCATATAAAGGCTCAAGTGTGCTTCAGATGAACTGCTTGTCGGCTTGACAAATGGCTTCTGAAACTCCCCTACACAGGAATTGTGTTACAGGACAATGTAACTTTCCAACACTGACAGTCCCACAAGCTTGCCAACTTTGTGCAGAGGTGAGAAAGCAGGGCAGGGATTGAACTTCTCTCAAATTATCGGGTTTTTTTTTCTTTGTTGTCCATCCATCACTTTTTGTGTGTACAACCGGGCACAACACTATGAACGCCTCCAAGGAGAGACTTCCCAAAAGTGTGTGCCGTTATAGACAGTTGATTGCGTATCGCCCCCTCTCTGTGACAGCAGTGTTTGCTCTTTCGGGAACGGCAATAAACACTACTTAGTTTCGATCACACCCTGGCCTCAACTCTAAGCAAGAAAGCATGCTTCCCCAAAATGTCAATATAATAATTATATATAATAATTTTGGAGTAAGATGGGTACAAGTTTCTCATGACATAATATAAACCTATCATCCTCGGTAGTTCACGATGTTAAAGGTGTGAACATTGACCCACTGGATTACCGGAGTAACTGGGCAACGAACAAATTACTCCATACTTAAAAAATGAAGGGCTTGAAAGTCACACTGTAATGATATTAAGTGCTAGTTTGTTTGCCTCACGTCGTCCCTTTTAAAACAATCACATAGTTTAGCAGCTACAACAGGGATAGTAAGTGTGATGTTTGTTAGCTAGACAGTCAAGTACAATTTGTGGGTGGTTATTCCCAGTCTGATCCTTGTTATTTCAGGGCTGTCCTGATGTCAGACTGAATCCTCTTTGATCTGCGTCCTGTGAAGCAGCCCATATGGTTTAACATTCAGAGGGTTTATTTACCTTTCTATGTGAGGTGAAAAATGTCCTCATTAAAAATAGTGGATTATTTTGTCTCTGAGCTGTCTACCTGCCGTTGGTTGGCTGCTGGTGGTGGCTGAAAACAGAGACGTGCATTCACCCAGAATAGGCCGTGATCGGCCGGTGGTAGCACATTTAGCAGCACCGCTAATCTGAATATCGGATGCAAACATTCAGCTTGCATAAGTCGCAGCATGAAAGCTGCTTACGTTTTCAGAGAGAAGGGGTGAGTGGAACTGATATTGTGTGTGTGTGTGTGTGTGTTTACATACGTGCTTATATCAGTATCTCTGCACAGCTGAGGGAAAGGGAGATTTGCAGGATTGCATTTCACCAGTTGAACCCTGCAGTCTGATAGGTTTTGGTGAGTGAGGTAAATCACCTGGAGGGGTGACTGCTGTCAGGAAGGTGAGACTTTGAACGGCACCAAGGGTCATGAGGTAGGGTGAAGAGGTCTGAACATGAACACTTTGTCGGTCTCAGGTGTTCCACACGTGATATTTCGTGTTTTGGGTATTTTTTTAACTCGAAACTCCTTGCCCTGTAATTGTATGCTCTGTAATCCCCTCTGAAGCAGCACGAAACCTCCTGTCTAATCTCCCACACCCATGACTCATCAATTTACTCCCTCACTACATGGCAGCTTTTTATTATCATCTTTTTTTTCTCGGAACGGAAAGCTTAATGCATCTTATTTTGATGAAAGTGTATTCTTATTACCGCAGCACTTCGAGAAAAGGAGATACTGAATCTATGAATTTCAATATGGAGAACCCCCAGCTGATCTGTGGCGGGATGTAGGGTTTTTGCAGTGGGAGGGGTTTGGCTTACATGGAGGTATTATCCTTAGGCCACACAATTGGCTTTTGTTTTGTCATTATGCTAATATGAGGTGGTCTTCAGAGGGTGTGTGACGTGTCAGAGTGTGGCACGAGCATGTTTTTTTACGAGCATGTTTCATAACCCTTGGTATCAGTAATCCAATTTTGAGTGTATTGGCATTTGAGAAAAAAAAAAAAGTTGTCCTTATTTAATCTTAACAGTACAGTATGTATGTACACATTTATTTCTGTGCCGGTTGCCATTCTAATGCAATTTAACTGCCATGAATTGAGGCACATTTCAAACCTACAGTTGGTGAATTAATTTTGATTCTAAAAATTAAGATTATTGGTATGCACTACACTAAAGTGTATTTCTTTAAAATTCCATCAACTGATTTTTATTTTTTTTTGGCCACTTGGGGTCAGCATATTATCACCTTTTTAAGTTGCTTATTTGCACGTACCACACTCTTGTAACCACAATCTTGTAATGTGAGGAGGATGATTGTCTTATTGTGTACACGTTTGCATAGCCTGCCAGCCTAGATATGGGGGATTTTGAAGTGTCCAGATAGAGGATTAAGATATTGTTCAAGTCAGTATTTTGTCTGTGTGTGCTGTCACAGTACAAAGGCCGTGAAAAGGAGGATGTCTGTTTCAGTGGACCTGTCATGAAAAAAAAAAAAGCAGAACTCCAGACACATGTCTGCTTCCAGCACCCTTGCACGACCCAGTGCACAGTGAGGCGCAGGTGTGTGTGTGTGTGTGTGTGCTATGTGTGGCAACCTTTCTGAATCTGTCACGTCATGTGTCTGTGTGCAAGCTTGAAATGGGACTTTGAGTCCCTTGGTAACCATTGGTTTCCTTTGTCTGATCCTTCAGACCCCATGGGAGCTCAGTCTTTAGAGTTTAACTTGACTGCACCCCCACCCCCCCGCCCCCAACACACACACTTGTCTGTTATTGCTGTATAGATCTGTAATACCATTCTTCCTCCAATCGACACCACAAAAAAGGGATCCAAAGGGGCCTGAGTCAGTCTCCCTATTCATTCACTCCATGTCTGACATCAATAAAATGACCTGCAACCACTCGAACACACCGTACTGTCGCTTCCAATTTCATGCCTGCTTACTGATACAGCGCAGAAGAGAAGGAGTTCTGTATGAAGCCTAATGGCTTACAAAATACTGGGAGTGAAAGCGGCTTATTCAAGATCACATTCAGTGTTCATAGTTCAGTGTTCATAGTTCATTTGTTAACTAAACTGTGTTATTATTGGTCCCGTTTTCCGCTGAAACTTGAATGTGTATATGAGTGCTGAAATGGACGCTTTGATATTGTGACAGCAGAATAGTTAGTATGAATGTCATACCTCTGAACCCGAGAATCAGTGGTGAATAAAATATACTGATTAAGGGTGTTTTCAGGGTATTATTTTAAACAGAAAAAGGACCATAAACCGAATTTGCAAACAAAGACTTGCAGGCAGGAAGGACATCATTAACAGGTAAATGGAACAGGTAACAAGGTACAGGCGGAGGATCTGCACTGCTGACCTACAGAGAAGCGTCAAAGCGCCTGCTGAGGCCAATTAATTTGATGCGCCAGATGGTTTGTTGCACAGAACCATCTGAGAAGTCGTCCTTGGAAGCTGTTTGGAAAAGGGCAGGCACTTTCAAGAAATAGTTGATGGTTATTCCAATCACCTGCCTATCACCGGCTAACTTCAACCAATCGGATCAACGAACTATATGATATAGTAGGAGTCTTGCTGAAGCCAGTTGGAAGAAGAGCGAAAACTTCCCTTCCATCGAGAAAAGCATTTCGTGTTGTGCTTTGCTCTTCTTTCAATCAAATAATACTCTCCAGTTCTGATATAACAGATGCTATAGCAGCATCCACGCTAACCTATTCTCTTCATTAACTGCTGCTAAGTTACCCTCCCCCAACAGTTAACATGATAAGTTGGTTAATTTTTCCAATTGTTCCCAATTGTCCCGCGGACAAACATAAGGGAATTTCGGTCATGGGGGGTGGTCGGGGGGGGGGTCGGCGCCACCATTCTGTTGGCACCCCCCAAGTTAAAAATTAAAAATGTGTTAAATGTCCCAATTGTTCCCCCCCTTCCCTGGGAGAGGCATAAGGGATGTTTAAACATGGTGGCCGGTGGTTACCAGAGTGCATTATGGGTAATTTTCACCTTTGGGACCCCCACCCAAAATGTAACATTGACAGGTTGCTAATCATCCCAATTGTTCCCAATCGGGACAGCTTCACGACAGCACCCCTAACAGGAAAGGGTACGCCAACACAGATCCTGCCCTATCGGCCCAAAGCTTCCCCAA
Source organism: Gadopsis marmoratus (assembly GCA_036023855.1). Classification (NCBI taxonomy): domain Eukaryota; kingdom Metazoa; phylum Chordata; class Actinopteri; order Centrarchiformes; family Percichthyidae; genus Gadopsis; species Gadopsis marmoratus. The sequence goes on from JAVQJF010022075.1 coordinate 21,913, forward strand.
TGGCCCCATTGGTTGTGTGATATGTGGCCGGCACATGGACACCTTGTCCACTTTCAGACATGGCCCGCACCTTTCCCATGTTAAATGTGGGCCATAAACCCCACTTTCCCTTACGGATTCTAATCACAAAATGTTAAATAATTGCTTTTTGTCTTCTTTTAAGATCATGCCAAATTTAAATTTGTATCTATTTTCAATAAGAGCAGGACTTAAATTTGCAAGACGTGGTTGTCCGAGAAGGTGTCAGGATATAAAAGATATAAATTAATTGTAATTTTGCCCATTCTTCAGGACACTCATCCCTTTTCTGAAGGCATGTGTCTGCATATTGAATGTTCACCATGGAATTCAAAGTGTTGGCTACAATATTTGCTGATAAACAACTCCGTCTCTGTCTGTTTCCTCCAAGGACCAAACTAGTGAGCTGCACATGCATAGATGAATGTTGTCCCTTAGCAAACAAATCAATAAAACTAATTTTCTTTTGGTCAATTGTTAATTAAATGCCAGTTTTCCCTCAATTAAAAACTGACTGAAGTGCAGTATATGGCATATAATCATATTTTCCCTCTGTATCCCCCAGGGCAATCGCAAATACCCAGGGATGATTGCTAATGTAAAATCATTTTCTGATTTGTATCTGCAAATTGCTGCTGCCCTTGTGGTATCATCAAAGCTACATAAGCTTTATCAGCCCCCCACCTGGTAAATGATTTTAATGTTGATGGGTTAGATTACCCAGAGAGTAAGGCCTTCCACTATGCTAAAGGTCATCCAGTATTATCTAAAGGTTACGCCTGACAATTATGCAGAATAGGAATATGTTCTTAAATCCAAGCATACGGTATATTTATTTAAAATGTGAAATAGGAAAATGCTAGTCAGTGCTATGCTGTGTTAGTCTACCATGAAAAAGTGTTTTCATTACTGTGATATTTCTCAAAGGGATAAGGAAATGTCACATTGGAGCCACGACTTCCACTGCCTTTCACTATTAAAAATCTGCCATTTTCCATGAACAACTGCAAGGTCTTTTTCTTTTTAAGAAGCTGTAAGATGTTACTTGAAGCCTGATATCTGATCATCCAAAACTCCCTGGGCTTGGTGAAGTCACCATCAACCGGGATCATCCATAATTGGAGGGGCAGGTGTGGAGAAATGGGGAGGGGGGGGAAATGGACTGGGAGCAGAAAGGGGAAGGATGACCATGGATCAAGCTGCGATGCAGAGATGTTGCTCAATGGGCCGCAGTCACAGTGAGATATACATTTTATGACAGATGCTTCTCTTGAAAATGCATTAATGCACTGGGCTTGAAACCACACAAGTTCTCCTGAGCGTTGAAGGGAATGCCTAACCACAATACCCAGAGCTTTCACAATTGTCAAAATGGATTCTTTCCTGCCGCCAGCAGCCAAATGTTTACACTTACATATGCCTGTCATATTCAGACACAGACATGCTCACACATATCCTCACTGTCATGCATCCATATAAACACATCCACACATGCACATGCAAGAAAAACAAGAAGGATTTTTTTTTATTTTTACCCCCTAAGCATTCATAGTCTCATAAAACCTACACAGTTGTAGTCACAAATATGTCTGTTCCTCTGTTGCAAAGCACCCCTGAAGCAGAGTCTGCAGGATGGATTTGCTCTGTACTGTCTAACATCCAGACTACTTGCATTTTCTCTCCCCTTTTATTTATTCCGTTTTTACCCAGGCAGTAGTGTATGTTTATGTAGGTCCCAAATACAACAAAAAACATATGTTGCTTTTTAATTGAGCAGATTTAACAAATGAATACTGCAGATCTATTGTAGGCAGTGGAATTCTGATACTGCTGCTTAGTTATGTGCCTTAGTGATTGGATTTTTAGAAAATCAGGTGTGAAACAAAACAACCATTTAGTCCCCTAATGGGCTTATGCAACACAATTGAAATAGCCTCTCATTATCATGGTAGTATAGTGTTTCAAATACTCTAATATACTGAGGTGAAAGGCTTCATTGTCTTTTTACACAACAGTCGGTCCTTCATTCGTCCTAGCAAATTAATCTGTATGTGATTGTAAGAATTAATAATCAGAGGCTGTAGTTTAACACAGGTTAAGCTTTGCTTAGCTGTGATTTTAGAACTTTTTCAGCCAAACCAGTGAACACAATGTGAGTAACGCGATTGATCAGTAAAAGCGTGCACACACATTTAGAAATGGATATACTGTCCCAAAAAACTCTCTAAGGGAGTCTGGTCTCACCAGAAAAACAATATCGCTGGTTATTTCTTCAAACACTTACCACATCCTATGTTTACATTTTCCTGACAAGAACCCCTTATGGTTGTAAAAATAATCACTGCTGTCTGTCAGGAGCAAAGATGGAAGTAGTGTGATGTTGTTGTCGTGCTGCAAAAGATTTGGTTCACAGTGGCTCACAAATGTCATCACATTTTGATTCAGATGTTGCTAAATCTTTATTGGCGCACAGAAGTTGGTGACATCATCTTTCTCCAACTGAGTCCTGCCCACTTCAAACCAGTGAGAAGGACAAAAAATGCAGAAGTCGCTCCAATGAAATAACCTAAACTGTTGCTACCTTGGAAGAAAAGTATGTGATCATGAAGGATCTCAGGCCTGGATTAAGAAGCTGTTTGAGAAAATAGGTTTTCAGGGCCCTTGAAAAAGTGAAAGGGCCTAAATTGGTGGGGTGTGTTGTTTCAGGTACCAGTGTGACGATGGAAAACAATCCAGGAGGTCCAGTTGGAGTAATACGTCCATGAGTTTGAAGGCTTATCAGATGCCAAAACACTGGACAGTCGTTTATAATATTATGAGGAAGGATTGTGCTGCTCTGGAAAGTTATCACGGTGGCCATCATTTTATCTTTTGTCGCGGCGATCATGAAGTAACCAATAAAAATATGTACAATGTTCATATTACAAAGTAATGTGACGGGAATGTGATTGTGCACATATCTGCGATCCGGCAAACATTTTGCCAGGTTCAACTGGATGACCCTGCATTTGTTTTGACTTTGTTGGCACCCTTACTGTGTTAATGGAGGGGGGGCGGTGTTTTTTGTCTAAATGTGGCCTTAGGGTGGAGGTCAGAGTGGATGGCAGAACCAAAGCTATTTTGCCTTCCTTCACATGCTAGTAAGTACATTTCAAGGTGTTGTGCTTTTCCTGAGCCCAGTAAAATTCATGGATCACTTATGGATCCAGAAGACACCCAGAGCGCATGGCGACTTTGTGAGATGTTCATCAGATTATATAATGTCAAAGATCACTTTAAAGTATTCAAGTGTATCAATAAAGAGGTAAGCTTTATGTTTTTCATCATCATCTTGATTTCACTTAATTTTATCTTATACTTAAACATACCCTTTTTTTAATCAATTGATTTTTAGTTATCAATGAATTTGCTCCTTCAAGTTTGGAGGGTAGTGAGAGTATTAAAAATGGATTATATGCCAGCAAAGTTACCTAATACTATGTATTATACTGTATGTACTACCTGTACTATGATTCAACTTTTTTTTTACAAAGGAAATGATGGCTGAGCTACAGTAGATGGGTCCTTTGGGAAAGTTGTTAACCTAAAAACAGGATTTTTCTGTCTTGAGAAGGCTCAGTCACACTGGCCTGTCCTCCCTGAACAGGACAGCCTCGGTGTGGTCTTGTCAAACCCCAGTACTACCGCCGCAGTTATTGAAATCATCGATGAATGCCAGGGATTCATGCTGGTCGTCCATAATGTTCGGCAGCCTGTCCTCTGTTGTGGAGATGGCGTGAGCGTGGAGCACACTGGTCCACTGTTTTCATGCCAGATGCAACGGTGCAACTCCTGTTCTGCATTTGGAGCAGCTTGTGGATGCTCTTGTTGAGTTCCAGAAGGAAGTTATCCTCCAGCAGGTAAACAGACAAATCATTATTACATTCAAACACTCATACACACACACATACAAAATGTGACACTCATTTCTAGGGATAGATAGAGAAATTGCTGGAAATAATGGCTCTTGCAAGTGCTCATGAAGGACATTTCTACCCACGCTACATTAACATTGATGATATCATTTAATATATCTGGATCTTCATTGAGGTACACAGGAAGTACACCATGTTAAACTATGTAAAGAATGAATTGCTCTATGTAGTTCTGCATTATGATCAGCAGGCTTGAATCGAATTTATCATTATTAGTCCCTCTCAAGTTTGAGTACCATATATGATGCTACACTGCACATGGTCAAAACGGCGGAATAAACAGCTGAAGATATTCCTGTCACGGACAGTTGACAAATGGCAGGGCTGACTGCCACTGAAGATGCATATATGCTACCAGACATAGAGTACAACTAAGCTTCCGCAGCAAACGCAGGAGGTTCTACTTAGGTTTTGCACTTGAATGAGATGATTCAAATGAAGATGCTCCAAAGGGATGCAACCTATAATTTAAGTAATGCAGCAACAATTATGTTGTCGCATAAATCATATCTGTCAGTTGCTGCAGCAATTTCAGCCGAGGTTCCCGTGTGTTCATCTGTCATGCACAAACCCGGAACATGCACTCCTGGATGATGAAGGCTGGCTCTGCAGCGAGGCATGTGAGCAGGATGGATCATATAAATTGATTGTTACTGCCACTAAAGTCAAGGCGGGGCAACTGGTCCAGTGTGTATTCGCAGACAGCTGCAGATGATTTGAGGGGTACCATGTTGAGTGTCTTAGACAGCAGAAATGGTTAGACACTGTGTACTGTAAGCCTCTTCATTGTAACTAAAGTACTAACTTCAACTTAAGAATACACCACGTATAGGTTAGTGATTACCAAGTTTAATTGCAGATCTATGTAATAGAGAAGCATGAAGTCTGCTAATATAATATTGTCATTGTAAATGATGTGTGTACCACAGCACAATACTGCTGCTCAGACATTTCTTGTTACTGCAGAGAATGAGGACCAGGCCCAAAATTATTCCAAAGCTGTCAATGGAGAACGGTTCTGCCACCTGGCCTGACATCACGCTGTGTGGGAAGGCGATGGCGATGACAGAGTTCTAGGAAATGAACCCAATGTGCTTTTAGGACAAACACACAAACTCTTTCACCATCAAATATTCACTGGTAAGATTTGTGAATCTAGCCTTCATCCACTTAATCATTATTTGAAAGATGTCTCCACTAAGCAACAGTAACAAGTTTGTTTTGTAATTTATAATACAGGGGTTTAACATATACATAATAATATTGGCTTAGACTTCAGTGAATGAGAGGATGAAAAATTAGTTCAAAGATTTGAATTTAAATGTATTTCGGAATGTTATGTACTGTATGTGTGCCGTTGGGGTGTAAAGATATAGTCAGCTCTTGTGTTGTTTGCTTCACAATAAAGGGCTCACAATTAGATGCACTCATGATCCTTTAAACAAAGGGACTGAAATAAAAATGCAAAAAAATTATATTTCTCCATATTGGATAAAATGTGTTTTTAATTTCACCATTCGTAGTTTTCTAAAATAAAAGTTGTTGTAGGTTACGGTGCAAAATTCAAATAAAAGACTGTCTCAATGGAATTTCTGACTATGGCAACTCCTAGTGGTGGTATCAAGGAAGACACTCACTCCAACATCAATGCAGGCTGCCATCCATTGTCAAAAGTCAGCTGAAGCTTTTGGCTTTTTGTTACAGCAAATGTCAGTCAGGGAAACTCTACTGACTCAACACAAGCACCACATGATGTTCTGCCTCCACATAGCCAGCTGATAAGATTCTATTGATATACAATAGAATCCATTTTTCAGCGCCATGATATATATTGTCACGTTTTTGTATTGCAAAATATCATGCCGTGATTTTTCCATACACCACTGGTAAAGGAGTGTTTACTGACTTATTTAATGTATAGATCTGTTTACCAGTTAATCAACCTCTACATACACACAAACATAAGGATAAACAAAGTCCCAACCCACGACCACAGTCTTAAAATCTTAACCCTTTCATTTGTAATGACTATTCTAATATTGTCATTTTTGTAGTCATCAATTTTCTCATTCAAACTCCTTTCCCAAACACATAATGATGGTCAAGAGTCCTGCACACAGACAATCAAATGTGATCAATGTGCAGAGATGCCATGGGCATTTTTGAAAGACTTGGACGAAATATTTGCCAAGGCTGGATCTGAGTATTTCATGTCCCCAGCCGTTATCTCAGAGTTCCAATTCTGCACACGTAAGATGACAAAGGCAGCACTTGCAAAGTTTGTGAAACAGTATGGGAAGGATGGGGTGTTTGCCTTCCTACCAGGCAGGTAGCACAAAGGCTTTGAGGGATTTAGATATACTGTAGGGAAGATGAGGAATAAAGATGAAACACGGGTGTGATGTGAACATTGGATTACAGAGGAATGGCATACAAATTCGACATAATGCTAGCTCAGTAATGTTTTTTCAAAAATATTTCACAATATGGCTAAGTGTCACAAACTCGTGGAGGAGTCAGAGATACCATTATCATAGATAAAATAATTTAGTATCTTTCTGCTCAGTTATTATTACTGTTATGTCCTGCTGCCTCCCCCTCTTTCATCTTCGTGCCACTGGATTGGTTAAATGCTAGGTCTGACTAAATGTCTTCCCATGAAAGACTTCCAGAAGATGGAGAATTATCCATCACTCTTGTTATGCATATTATTTGTGGAGAATTGAAATGATGTGTCTCATATGTGCTTATTCAACATTCCAAGCCTTAGTCTTTTGATGCTGACGGCATTGGCATCCTTGAGTGTTACCTTTCAAAAAGCAAAATGACTAAGGAAATGTTTCTGCAATTTTGTCTTTTCAAAACTGCAAAAGCAGGAATTCATGGAGAGCCAAATGGCTTTTAGTCCCCAGTGTAATTTATGCTTGTTAGTGGTATAAATTGTGTGCAGTGCCTCGAGGAATGTCACAGGAAAAAAAATGTGTTTACTTCAAGTAAGGATCCAAATTGGCTTTGATGAAAAAAATGTAAAGACTAAAGAACCTATAAAGCTAAAAGATGGACACACTTTGATGTCATTGATTCTATTGAATGTGGGCTCCAATGTTTTACCAGACAAGCTAACACAGCTTGAGTAGCTGTTTCCTACTTTAGTTTTATGCAGACTGAAGCGCTCACAACCCACAATTTGAGAGTTAAAAATAGTTAAGATATTCTTTCTTGATAGGTTTGCTTTAATTGCATGCGTTATTTGCTTTCTTCTACTTTGCCGATTCCAGCGTGCCTACAGATAATTAAATATCTAGTATAGAAAATAAAAAAAAAAAGAAAGAAAATGGTATTAATACAGAGATCACACAAATGCTAATCATGTAGCGCTGCTTGCGTTAGACTGAATTGAAACCTTTTTACCAGCTTAATCCTGCATAGCATTATTTCTGATGGGATATAATTGGGCTGTCCTACTTGAGGATCACTTTAAGTTCATCCCTCACACACTGTTTACCCTCCAATATCACTGCTGGCTATCTGTGCAACTGCACAGGCAGGTTTATCCACCCAGTCAAATTAATCCTTATGAACAGCTTTGAATGTACCATATCACGGCCAGGTTTTGCACATGCGCATAAGAAAAATGTCATTCAGAGGGAAATAACAGACTGCTGTTGGCAGACACTTAGAAACAAAATATACATTAGCTACCCATATGGTTTTCCACTCATTTTCCATAGTGCCTATCTATATGGTTTTACATTGTGTGAATTACTGTGAAATACAGCCTTCCCAGTAGACTCTCCAGCATCATAATACTGTATGTGACCAGATTCATATTTTAGGTAACTAAACACACCGGTAAGTCTAATACCAATTGACTTACTTATTGGAGTCGATCCCACATCTTTATGCAAGTGGTGATACATTTCAGGATTTAAGTAATCTGTTGTATGATCATTGACTTCGTTGTACACCATCCTCTCACTTGCTTTACTCATGGGACGAACACAGCCCTCTGCAGCTTGACACCACAGCTTACACAGCCTCAAATGGCTCCGTCTCAATCTTCACCTTTACAACCAGACAACCTACCAGCCTTTTTTCAAGAGATATGATATTCATCTGTTTTATTGATTGCTTTCAGGTATACTACCACCCAATGACTCCTGTCTCCTGATGTATTCTGTAGTTGAATGATCCAGACTCCCTCCTTCTTTAGGTCTCTTGTAGTTAAATGGCACACAAACTAAATATATTCTGTGAACTGACCCGCCTATCTGATCCACATGGTAAACCTGGGATATCTTTAGGAAAGTCTCATAAAGGTTTAATTCTTCTTAAAAGCACAAACTTTGAAAAAAGGTGAAAGGAGTGGTTAAGAAGTAGATAAGAAGAAGAGCACTAAGCTGAAGCACATGCAAAAAATAGAACATTTATACAAGACCTGCATGGGGTGGCATAAGGACTTTGAGATGGCATGGCAGGCCAAACATGTAGAGAAGAAATTGGGCTAATGAAGTGTTGTTGATCTTGTGTTTGGAAGTAGATGTTAGACTTTAAAGCCGCTATAACCAATGTTTTTCAACATAAAACAATGGGATCAAATGATTACGTGTAATGCGAAAGGGTTCACTATCGCGATGAAACCACAGAGATTTATCAACTGACCTCTCCCCTCAGCTCTAGAGAGCGTTTTAGCATCTTCAGCTGAATTCTTTTGGTTTTACCGCCTGCAACGTTACCGTTTTGACTGACACTCACCGCCCTCATAATGTTGTTCCCAGACAAAGCAGGCAATGGTTTTCAGCGAAAAGCTTAAAAGACTCCCCCACTGTATGTGACCTGCCGTGAACCAAAAAAGGCAGACTGGCAAAGTTTGCTACACAATTATACATTTAACAACTATAGAACTCGATATTTCCCTCAGGGGTTGGCGGAGAGCAAAACAGAGAAAGAATGAATATTGGACTTACATTCATCAGTTGGCCAGAAACATGAATCCAAATGAATGCTTCTCCCAAGTGGACCAAAAGATCAGTTATTTCAGGTTTAATGAATGCGATTAAAGAATTATATGAAGTGGCCAGTAATATGTGATTCTTGTCTCATAAAGGCCAGGCAATATTTTAGCGATGTCGTGTGAGAATATGGGTTCAAAAATGCGCGTGTGTGTGTGTGTGTGTGTGTCTGGGTACATGGAATTTTAACCTCACTTCAAGGAGAAGCACGCTGAGCAGCCACTTTGTTAATGACAATGACTTTCTTGTCACATTTTTCAGACTGCCGAGGCCTTAGCTTACTGATGCTCATTTTATCTAATTACATTTATCTAACAACAAAAGGCCAGAGCAGGCAGAGGAGATCCACGCTAATTACATTAGTGCTGGAGGAAGATTGGCACATGTGATGAAGTGATTTGGCCACGCACAGCCCCACCGACCATGCTCAATAACTTCAAGACCATCACAGTTGTTTATGAGCTTGAGCTGTCATCCGGACCGGATCACTCACGTTTAAGATGCTTCTTTAGTCACTATGTTACAGACCCTTATCAACACAAGTGGTGCGATGGGGCAGCACGAGATGTGTAGGATGTTATTAAGTGAGTTAATCAAATTAGACAAACATCAGGTAAGAGAAATGGTCAGCTAACAAGAACATAATTCAGGCCATACAGTATCGTTTTTTTTTTAAACACAATTTCACACAGCAAACATACATTGTAGGGAACTAGTTTTTGCCATTACACTCTGCAGATTAGACTTTTCTCCCATGCTATTTAAATTGTTTTCCAACCTTCTCGTCGTCATGCAAATACCATTCTGTTTATTTTCTGCACTATATTCTGAACCAGATGCTCGGCACGGTGAGCACCAGGAGTAGCAGGCAGCTCAAACAGGTCCCAGAAAGCAAATCCAGCATCTCTTTGTGGCAGTCAGTATTTTCCCTAGAAGACAGAGTGTCGCTCTTACTACTGTACAAGCTTTCAACACATCTCAGAACCCTCTGTTGACACAAAAGGTGGTTTGTGTGTGCGCGCGAGTTTGCGCGTGTGTTTGCCTGTGTTTGCTGAGGGGGGTACAGACAGGAACTTAGGAGTTTGCAGCTGTCACAATGAGATGTCAATATTTATGACGTTGTTTGCTATCTGGTACGTGTGAACTCTTTCTCCTTCAGACATCTGCTGCAGATATTTGCACATTCGCACAGTCGAGCATTGTGATTAGAAAGGAGAAAGCCCGTAAATTCAAATTAACTAAAGACAAATATTTTATTTTCCTTTCAGTGTGTTCTGTACAGGTAAACGATTTGTCTTTTTTGAAAAACTTTTATTTATCCGGGGAAGCTTCCCTGAGAGTAATGCTGTTCATACTCACATGGTTACTGTACACACATTCACATCTGGAAGCTTCCCAGTACAACCACAGTCTGATCTGTTTGCAGTTGGGGATTCTGTTCTTTTTCACTTTCCCCACCCACATTTTACTTGCCAGTATGAGGGAAAGACTTAAAGGTGTAGCTTTGTTTGATGACTCAAGTGACAGACCCTTAGTAGGCACACTACACTGCAAAGCATATGGCTTGTTTTGTAGTTGAGCAGATCGTGAGGGAGATGGCTGTGCCCTGATGCCTCACTAGAGCTTCTGTTGTTTCCCTCTGCATCGGCAACACTGCACCTGCTGCATCCTGTCCGTGTGGACCAGGACATTTTGCTGGCAGTCAGTTAGGCAGGTTTGCTGTTGATCAGCAGTCAACCCAACATAAGTCATAAATTAAATCAAAAAATTTAAAAAAAAAAACGGCCAAAAGGCTTACTTTATTTTACACTGTAAAACGAATACAATGCAATGTTGTTTTGACATGTATTTGATTTGTGAATGTAGTCAGTTTGGCATAGAATCACTTGCCCAACTCCACCTGCTGTTGGGCCTTTCTGTCGTCCTCTTTTTCAGGCAGAATGCCACTGACTTTGGTCAATTAAAAAGAGTACTTACTTTGAGACCGGCCCTGTACATACTGATGTGTTTTCCAGCTTCTCTTCTGCAGTCAGATGGGGTTGTCTTTACCTTGTTAAAAGTGTACAACTGCCAAAATCCACGGTCTCACTGACCTTCTGTCACTCTGCAATGTATTTTATCGGAGATCCTCGAACTCAATCTTCCAAAGAATATTGTTTTTCTTCTTTTTATTTCATTTACTGAGGTTTCAGCCTCACATTCGGTAATGCTGCAGTTCCTCCTCACTGTCTACACTTGTGTTGCTTTCAGATTTTCTTCTCAAATGCACAGTTCTGCTGATTGCCTTCATGCTGTGATTCGTAATGAGACACAGGTGTTCATGGTGGTTTGTAAATCTGGGAATATGAACAGGTACATGGAAGCAGGGAATTGTGTAAGTATATATTCCTCGCAAATCTCCTAAATCTATTGGGGCCAAAGCTTCAATAATGTGCTAAACTCCTGCCAGGCTCAGGCATCTATGAGCTCTCCTTTTGCTCTGGGTGATTAAAATATCATTGCAGCTTAAATTAGCACTTCATTAGCAACGCCAGTTATTTCACAATGGAACAGCCAGGAATCTCTGCAAACAAAAACTACACCGGGTTTTAACAAATGAAAGTGCAGGGCATGAAATGAAATGTCGAAATGATTAAATGAATTTGAAAACAAAGTGTAATATGCTTCAAAAAGTGCCCAGAGCTGAGAAATGCAAGTCTTCACAGTGCTATGTAGAATGCATAAATGATGAGTGGGTACACACATGAAAAGGGTAGAGGAGCAAAATATAATCTGAAAAGGAATGAAGAAAGACATCCAGATATGGAGTTAGAGGGAGAAAGAGAATGCTAAGGACAGTAAGAGCTGCTGTCAAGTGGAAAATGGAAAAGTGGGAGTCATGAAATTTCCTCACTGCTGGCTACAACAATGCATATTTAGCAAATGGAGAGCTTCAGCCCAGTCCACAGCATGCCACTGAGCCCATCAGATAGCCTTTGGCCACATCCTAATCATCGCGTAATTATTTAGACTGAACAACTACTCTCAAGGCTTCTTTGTTTTCTTTTCCATTGTACTCCTATTGCATGTGTTTATTCTCCTATTTCTGTTTGGAATGAGAAACAAACAAAGCCCAGATTTTTTGGTTTAACTTAGAGAGTTTGCCAAAAGCAGTAAGAGGAGCGAGAAGTCCGCAGTCAGCAGGAACAAGAGTGAGATTCTTCCTTAATTTGGTCTACAGCTCTATTGGATATTCCACATGATCATGGTTAGTCTCACATTATGTAGGTGAATAAATGTTTAACATTCGTAGGTATTCGACAATAGTTAATACAGAGTGCATGTTCTAAAGTTCATAATTATCACTTTCACAAAATACTCGCCAGACATCTGAAGAACTTGAAAGTTTCAACCTACAGTGAGCAGTGCAGCAGCGGTTTTCTGTCCTCATCCAAAAGATAAAAACCCTCAATCAAAAAAAAAAGAAAAATGGTAATCAAACCCATAGTACTATGCAGTGAGAGAGTTAAGTTTGTCTGAGTGCCATTGCTTGCTTAGGGTGGCTGTGGTGCAGAAGGTAAAGCGGGTCGTCCTTCAATCCAAGGGTTGGTGGTTTGTTCCTACCTCCAAGTGTCCAAGTGTCCTTGGGAAATACACTGTACCCTGAGTTGCTGCTGAAGATGGGTGAATGAGACCAATCTGCACTTTGGGAGCTGTTAAGGTTGAAAAGTGCTATATAAGTGAAGTTCACCATTTGTTTGCAAGACTAAGGCCGCCGTTAGACTGACTTGAAAAAATTCGAGCCCCTCCAGCCTGGAAACGCAAGGTCATCCAGCAACTAAGTTTAACCTAGTTTACTATGTAATGTGAACAGCGTATTTCTACTGTTCACCTCGAACAAACTGTGGGAAAGATTCAATAATTGTCACTGTGATAACTTTCTATAGTTGTAATCTCCTGTTGTGGAGTATTGTGAAACGATGTGCGTGTTACATCCCGCGGTTTTTGTCTGTGTTTCCTGTTTTATTTTGACATCCTTTCTGTCTGTTCAGGTCCTGCCCTCTCGTGTCATTGATGAGCCACACCTGTTCTACGAAAGAACAGCATGTTACTATAGCACAGCAACTAGCTAGCTAGCTCAAGACGGCATTATGCCGTTATTAGAATGTTTTATAGCACTTTAAAGAACAGTAAACCACTAGTCACACTTCTTATCAACATTTCCCTCAGTCACAGTGCATTACATGTTCCAGCAGTGAATATACAGATATTAATACACCATAATTTCAACAGTGCTGCGCTCTGTGACTCACCTCGGACACGGCTCTCATAGACCGGCAATGTTTCAGCACCGCCAGTGGAATTTATCAACTTCCGTTGAGAGAGGGCGCCCTTGAGCCAATAACCTGCCCCAATACATATCAAATAATTTCAGTGATAACAAGTGGAATCACGTTATACAAACTCTGTTACATCTGCTGCCTACACTCCCAATCGTGACAGTGTGGTGTTTTGTCATTCGAGAGGTTTTCAATTTCATCTATTACCCCAACCACACTTCCTGGATTGTATTTAACCTCTCACCCGTACTTGAAGCAATACACCCCCATCAGGACGCCACTTGTGCTGCTTTAATGTAGGTCTGTTTTAGGCCACTAAGAGCCCACTGTACAGCCATGCCAGTGGCTTTGTGAGGCTGTGCCTAAAGGCACCACAGGGTTTTGAGCTAAATGCTGACGTCGGTGTGAAAACATGCTCTCATCTAATGGAGGTTGAGATATTTAATTCTGGACCAAAGTGGACTGATTGACCATCCGACTGACAGACCGACATTGCCATCCCTGGAGCCATTCTACTAGTCTGGCTGAAAGAAGTAGTTCCAAATTCCACCACTTTCCTAATTCCTCGAGTACCACACCTTAGCCATCAATAAAATATTTGGTGGTCTAAGATCTCCCAAAATATCTAATGAAATTGACTGTAGTATGACGAGAGATAACTTCCATGTAAAGACACTGGCTAAAGCTTTACCTGATTTTTCAATGGCAACATGTACATACAACCTGTAATTGTGATTTTACCTTGGAATTTCAAATGACTTACCTCGTACACTAACCTTAAGGCAGAGGTCACCAAATGAAAGGGGATGTAATGATACAGCCAAACAGTACTTTGATGGTGATGTGAATGTGAAGACTAAAAGGCAAAACTCCAGCAGCCTCAAGTATTCTCCTCTGTTAAGAATCCAGCAAAGTCATTCAAAAACCCCAGCAGATTGTTGAATCGCACCCACTCGAGTGTTTTCAAATACGTCCTCGAACTTAGCTCTGCTAAGCTTTGTGATATCAAATCAAACTTTATTTGTATAGCACCTTTCATACAGGTAAGTGCAGTTCAAAATGCTTCACAGATGACAAGATAATGAGGCACAACACATGTGTAGTCCTTAAAAACAGAAACAAACAAACTAAAAAGTAAGATGAAAATGTAATAAAATAGATTTTAAGCTAGACTAAAAACTAGATAAAAGGAAGATAAAAAATAAAATGAAAATAAAATGTAAGAGGATTTTACCACATAAATATGTAAAAGTTGAGTACAATATGGATATGGTGTGCTTAGCCCTTCGCTTTTGTGCCAGATGGGCAATTAGAAATATGGTTATTGCATGCTGAGCAGCCACCCACGCACTGACTGCAACATGCGGTGAGATTACCTGTAACACCACTCTTATTATATACACCTGATCCAAGGTCCTTGTCAGTAATCTTACAACTTTCAGTGCATTGTACACAACAGCCAACAGGGATGAACAGCTGACATCTGTGATTTTCTCACAGTGGGTTTTAAACAGTTTAGTCACACTATCACCATGTCCTCAGGAAGTTTCTACAAAGACATTACGGGTCCTGCAAATCCATTCTGTCATTGTACTTTTACTAAAACCTCATTCTTCTGTGATATACAGTTTGATACGCACATTGTGTTAAAAACCAATTTACAAGACTCTTTAACGTTATCTCATTTAGATTGACAGTTTTTCTGCCTCTCAGCGATAAAAGCTGCATCTCCGAAATCAATAGTCTGAGATGGTTTCAAGATCCCACTTCCTGAAGAACCTGCGAACCTATGCACTGTAGGTCTTTCCTCAACTGATACGCATGTTACCAACATACAGATTATTAATGTGGTTTAAAATGGTGCAGTTTCACTAAAAGAAAAGAGACACAATTATTTAAAATGAGGTTATACTTTTAAAAGTTGTTGTCTCTATTTGGATCTGGCTGGCTCACTGTCTTATTACCCAGACAACTTCCTGAAAATGAGTTTGCTTTTCATTAGAGTAGCAGAGAGGCTAGAATGGTGTCATTTTCATTCATCTATGTTTCTCCCACTTGACCCTCCCTCCCTCGCCCTGCGAGAGAAAAAACCCTCATGACTGATGGACCTGCTGGCTATTTGGACATCTGTCTTCTCCTTCATAGGCCTGGCAGGGAGAGGTCTGGGTACAGTGTGACAGGCTTCCGCAACAGCATGTACTAACACCGGGTAGAAACATCTCTGTGGCCTAAGCCTTAGAGATCAGCCATTAGTAGGTTGTCAATCTAGCGAGCGCTAACAGTCTTCTGGGCAGCTAGGAGGAAGATTTAGCCCATGGATTCCAACAAGGAGGTAGATGCGAGATCATTACAGTCCAGATAAATTTAGCTCCTGTAAGGGTATTGTGTCTGGGCTGGAGTTGAATATGGCACAATTATAATAGTTATGTGGATAATGGAGTCAAATCTGCACAGTATAAAAGTATATTTTTACTCGACAGTAGTATTCCCATAAGGCTGTGAGTTACAAACTTTGGTAATACTTGACATAAAGGAACACATGCTGCGCCAGTAGTGAGATGCTGAAATAAATGTCGCATAGTGCTCCTAATTCTCCGTATAAGTCACTACAGAAGTCAGTGCACATGTTAAGTTCTTTGTATGCTTTGCATTGTATGGCTGTGGACTAATATAGTGTTACTATCAGAAATACTCTGTTGGTAAGATTGTTTCAAAATAATTTAACATTTTGCAATTATGCAAAAAGGTGTTGGATAAGTGAGAATAAAACATTGTCACACACGAGTAGTTTCAGCTTATCTCTTGCCAAAGTATTCAATTTCTGTGGGACTCACTCTGTTTCTTCTAAGACATTCGTTGACAAAGTGATATATATTTGTATTTTTGTTTTAGTTTTCTTCTAAGTGTCCAAACACAGTTACAGTTCTGTGTATGTAGGTCTTTAATTGATTCGACAAATTGGTTGCTAAAATCCAACTGAAATCCCAAAGGTATCTGTCTTTACAGCCCAAAAAACATTGTCAAGATAAAAAAAAAGAATACATTGTATTACTGAAAAGAGAAAAAAAAACAGTTGGAGACACAATGTAAACAAAGCTGTGATTGTAACTGTAGGTTAGTGTTTGTTAGCAGTCCTACTGAAGAGTAAGAAGCTTCATTTAGCATCTAAACTGACCAATGTCCATATTTTCAGGAAAGCTTCATAGCTGTTCAATATGCTACAGCTGACTAGCTTAGATATGTCAGCAGAATTTTGGGTGGGAAGAAGGGGAAAACCTCTTGTACATTTGTCTTGGAGGCATTCACACATTTTTACAAAATACTTAAAGCCCACTCATTGCAGGACATGGAATTTCTAGAGGCTGGATGTGTCGATGAAAATAGTGTAGTCTCAAGTTGGATTTCAAGAGTTTGATTTTACTCGTCGTCCAAATTCATCACTAAGACCTTCACATATCTGTAAAACTGCCATCCTGTCGGCTCTGCTTGGGGAACACATTTCCTGAATTCAGTTGTCTGAAAGGTGACGTAGAATCAGAACAAGAGCTCCTCATTTTATCTCTAATACCTGCTGTGCCAAATGCCCAAGAAGTCTGTTTGCTTACCAGGCCTCTGTCATCACCAACGATTGACAAGCGCAAACAATCGAAATGGAAGATTGTGAGCTCCTAATCTGCAGTTTCTTGTTCAGAAGGGGTTTGGTGGCTTTGAAATACATGATATTTTGATTTTAAATTGTGTGGTACACAATAGACTTTGCATCACATCTTTCAAATAATTAATAGACCTTCCTTTCTTGCCAATTTTTCCTTCTTTCCGCTCTGTTTGCCTCTTCTTTTAATCCTCCTCTGTCTTCGTAGTTTGGCAGCAGTTGCTCACCAGCACTTCCCCTCTGGAGATGGGAAAATTTTAAAACACACACACACACACACACACACACACACACATTGCATCAGACAGGTGTACCCAGTACAATAGTGGTATTGAACCAGCATACACATACACACATAGCATGTAGTACTTCTGCGCCAGCTGCAGTAACACATGGACAAACGTATACCTAAAAATCCTTGACTAACGCATATATGCCAGGCTTATGTATCATAGATAGGCTGATGGTGACTTTGTCCTAAGAACCAACCATAAAAGGTGTGAATTGTTTGGCAATGTGGCATTACATAGCTGTAGATGTAGTTAATCTGTTTGCAGAAATCCATGTTGAATGTACCTGGAGACTTTCCTTCCCCTCTGTGATGGGAAATGTCAGAATATGTAATGAACAAAGTTGAGGGAAAGTTCAAAATTAAAGGACCAATAGAGTTATGAAATTCTGAATGACTTCAATGATCCCTGGAGTCTACTATTGCACGTGTCACCACCACTTCCATGCTAATGGTTCTCTAATGGCCCCATTTATTCATTTAGCCTCATTGAGTTCTATGCAATGCTGGGTCCCGCCAGGTTCTTTGCTCGTTGGTGGATGCTTCAAACACTTGACTGCAAGTGGACCGTTGGAGAGCTTGTGAGTGAGTCTGTGCCTACTGTGGATGCAGTGGTTTTGGAATCAATTGTTCAAATGTTTTCTTTTCTACATGCTTGGGCTGTTGAACAACAATGAAGATAAATGATCAAAACCGTTGTGTTCTGTCACATATACTTATATATACGCATATATATACAGTATACACACACACACACACATATGTTGGCTTTTTAGGGAATTCCATTCAGGTTCCTTTGATAACTTTCACTGTGATGTTAAAGGATATGTTGAGGTACCTTGAAATCTATAAAACTAATATACAGCATGAGCTTTTCATCCTATTGTATCATGTAGCCAATGCAGCAGTATGTCTCTGCATCGCACTTCTGAAACCAATTACTCTGAATCCTTCAAAGGAAGGCCAAACCTGAATGTGACAGACATTGGTGGGTTTAGCTAAATTAAACGGGCATAATCCCACTCTTTGTTCATTAGGGTGTTGTGTCACTTAATCAGCATGATGCCTCCAAACGTGCACATGTTTTGGTCTGCCCGGGTGGAACCTTACATTTTAAACAACCTGCGTCAACCTGACCAAAAATGGATTGAGGCAAAGTTTCAACTGCTATGCTGCCAACTTGATATTAAGTTGAGCATTCATACTTTATTGAGGTTCTATAACACAGCTGTGAAATACAGTATCTATCTAGTATCAAACAAAGGAGCAGGTGGTCTTATTGAGATTAAATTTAGAGGCATATATAATTACCTGTGGAGGATTTGTTACACAGCTTGCCTTTTGTGTCATGTTTTAACACTGAAGTAAATATTTAATAGCAAGTGACGGTGTGCACTCTTCATCATTTTTACGTACTACAGTGGATAACAACAGATGTGTCAGATGGGAAGTGATTAACTTACTGGTGGTGGTATTGTTGTTATAGGTCTAGACTTGCTCTATATTCTCAAGTGCTATGAGATAACTTTGTTATGATATGGTGCTATAGAAATAAAACTGAATTGAATTACTACTTTTCATCATTATCATTAATGGTAGTAGGTAGCAGTTGTAGTAATAGTTTATTATAAAGGGATTATCTCAAATAATAATGTATATCCCCCATGATAAGAACTGCAAAATGCTCAAATCTTGAACACCCATATATTGGAATCAGACTGTTGTTCCTCATTATTGGGTGCTGCATTGTTATGCATTTACAAACGGTGGCATAACTTAAGAATAGTAATCAGTGTCACACAGAATGTGTGGGCTATGAGTTAGACTTCACTTTAGAATGAAGACAGTAATTTTACTCCCACAAGAACAGAAGTTACTGGGGCTTTACTAATGCATCTAGTTCTGTCTGATGATGAATATGGATTTAATTTATTTAAAACTGTAGCTGAGGGAGAAAATATTCTTAAAATGTTTCCACCTTGCAAGCTCGACATCCTAAGCAAAGAAAGTGGTTTGTAATGACTAAGCTGCTAACAAGTTAGTAGCATGCATATCATTAAGCAACAAATGAATGATTAATGTATGATTCATAAATTTCTTAAATTATGACGGGTATTCACATAACTTGCACTGTGCAACTGTGTGCCATTGAATGATCAGGTAGTATTAGTCAATCATGCACGTCTTGTATAAGAGCAGAAACACAAAAGCAGCCTGTGAACACTGCTGGAGGTTTCTTGACCAAGGGAGATGCAAGTTGATATATCTGTGAATTGAATGTCTAACACAGTAGAACACAACATAATAGGCCAAACAACTAATGTCAGGGGTCCTGAATCCCCCAGTACAACCCCACCACAGTACCAAATGTGACTTAGTCACCAGAAAACTACAGTATTCTGTATAGACAATATTAATTAGTAACATACTTTTGCTGAACAAGTAGTGAATGCATTTATTCTAATTATCTTTAGCCTGAAACAGTCACGCACATGGACTTCAACCTTGATAATTCCACATGTCCAATTTGTGAATGTAAACATCCAATCAGGTCATTTCAAGAAACAATACCAGAACTCCAGGCAATAAACAAGTGAGTTTATAGCCTTCGTGCATAGTGACAGTAGACCCGTCACACTGACTTAACGGTGTTAATTGACATAAATAGGTGTTTCAGCACCATGGACAGCGGTTTCCCTTTTAGCTTGAGTTAGACTGCACAGAGCCCGAGTGATGGATGGATGGGGGGGGGGATTTATAGAAGCGAGAGTTTCGGGGCGAGTCATTCCAAGTTTTACATTAAACACACTCACACAGTCACGTTGCATTTTATGCAAAGTACACGGCCCACACGTGGCGTAGTGTGGCGCCTTCTGTGCAACTCGACGCCCTCTCACTTTGTTGCGGTACCAGTTGTTTTTTCAAAATCTCTCATCCCTATGAACAAAAAGCCCCTATGTTTGGATCGTGGCCATGTTTGGCCCCCCCCCCCCCCCCCGAGTTGGCGCCCGGAACCCCCAGGCGGGTGGTGGTGGCCCCAAC
>JAVQJF010022078.1:0-22732 GCA_036023855.1 Gadopsis marmoratus
CCCCCCCCACCCCCCCCCCCCCCCCCCCCCCCCCCCCCCCCCCCCCCCCCCCCCCCCCCCCCCCCCCCCCCCCCCCCCCACCCACTTATTACAAATAAATGGTTTTAGGCCTCTGAAATCATGTTAAGTCATAATGCAGCTATAAGCTCCTTATTATTCACTCAATTTGTATTACTTTGTTTTTATTTTCTGTTTAAGTTATTTTTTACAGCTATGAGCAATTATAACAACATAAATGATAAGGTCAATTCAAAGAAAACCCCAGATACTATAGATAATCCACAGACCTTACTGTCGGCTGATTTCTTAAGAATTTCTTCCTACCAAAGAAATAGTGACCATGAAAACACCATGTCTAGATACAATACCACTAGGATTAGGAGTACAGTATGTTTGTTTTTTTGTCATTTGGGTGTAGCAACGTTTAAAATATTCTACAGTATTAGCACAATTAACATGCTTATTCTATTCAATTCAGTTTAATTTATATAGCGCCAAGTTATCTCATAGCACTTGTTAAGTGGAGAAACTGCCTTTTAACAGGAAGAAACCTCGAGCAGAACCAGGCTCTGGGTGGGCGGTCATCTGCCTCGACTGGTTGTCTTTAAACCCAGAGTCAGAGCCAATTACTTTTATATCCACCAGTGATGAACCATGAACTCAAATACAGATATGCAGTTGGATACTTTACTTTAATGGAACTTTAGAAAGAAGAAAGAATACATTCTTCCTCTTGCAACTTAAAAGCTGAATTGAGTAGCCGCAAAATGCACCTTTGCAATTCAATACACTGTTATCGAACTTCAGAAAGATATTGTTGTGTCACACTTGTGGCCACAGTTTCTCTGCAAAATGTGGGCTTTTTGCATAAAATAGTGTTTTGAAGGCAGAGGCTGACATAAATAGTTTTGGACTAAACCTGCTGTTAGCAAACACAAAAAATATTTGGTGCACGCTGTGTCATGGTACAAGAGACAGTAACATTATATCATGTGTATTGATTATGCATGTGCAACACAACAATGTTTTTATGTTAAGAATTAAGAGGATTCATTGTCTCTTGATGGCAGAGTGGAAAGGCCGCTTAAACAGCATTTAAACCATGTGCTATTAAAGCAATATTACTCAAAGAATTTCAATAAAACCACAATACTGACATGATAAATCAAGCCAAATCGTCTCTCACTTATAAGATCTGCCTCCAACTGCCTGACTTTCTTTCCCTTCACGTCACTCACTCTCTCTCGGCTAAATACACACCACACACTCATCTGCCCTACCTTGGCCAGTTGGTCCTCCATCTGGCTCTTGGCAGACTTGATCTCCTGGACGTTCCGCTGAAAGGCTGCTGTTGTGGCCTGGACCTGCTCCTGCAGGTCAGCGGCCGTCTGCTCCAGCAGGGACTCCACCATGGCCTGCAGGGACACAGAGTTGATCTTCTGCTGCTCCGCTCTGGCTATGTGAATGTTGGAAATGTTCTCCCACTGGTTTGGAGTCACTGCCAAGCTGAAGAGAACATGATGAACCCCTTCTAGACATACACTGGCAATGATTTCAAATCATCCAAAAGTTTTGAATTGAAAAGTCTTAAAAACTGCCTCTTCATAGATATTATATCATTTTCCTGTATTTATGGAGTAAACGGGAACATGGCAGTTCACCTCGGCAGACCAGTTTTGGTGGACTTTTGCAGGTTGTTGATGGAACGGACGGCCATTAAGGCACAGGAGTTGTCGATGCACTGAGCCTCAGATTTCTCCTTCAGGTCCTGCTCGAGCTGGTACTTGGCAGATCGATTCAATCTGGAACACAAAGCAACATGTTTATTTCAGTTTTGCAGGCAACTGTATCCAGTGATTTGATTTTCCTTCCAGGTTTCAAGAAAATCCAAAATGTCTACATACTTTTGAGTTCCCCTTTAAAGGGTCTATATAATCACACCTAGTCCATCTCCCTTACCGTATCTGCTCAGTGACCTGTTCTACGACACACTGCAGAAGGGAAACCATGCCCTCAATAACCTGCCTCTCCTTCAGCAGCTGTCTGTCCACCTCATCATGCAGCATCTCAGAAGGCAGACGTTTCACTCTGCAGGAAACAGAAGAATAACAGCATTACTTTATCTGCTTCTCCGTGCTGCTGCTGCACCCTTCACATAAATACACTGAACAATGCTCTTTCTTCCCTGTAAACACAAAGTAGTCTTGTGGCCCTAATTCTACCAGTGAACAAAGCTCGACAAAGATACAAACTTAATTTGTTTAGCTAAGTTTAGCTTTAACTTTAGTACAAGCTGTGGATTTTGTCCCCCATTTCTGACAGTGTAGCCATGCTACAAACTAATCACTTAATGACACACAGTAAGGAGAGGAGGAATGATTACAGCGACCAATACTCTCAACACACATGGGGCACGTGAGTTTTGTATTATTTGGGCAATGTCCTGGTGGTAAAGCTGTAAATTGTGACTACATAAATGACAAGGACTTCCTGAACACATCATTAGTTTTGGTCTAAGTTTTAGGTCTACATGTTGTGTGTGTTAGCACTGTAACAGACTGGTGACCTGTCCAGGGTAAGCGTCCTGCGTTAGGCTCCAGCCTTCCTGCAACGCTTTATTCCACAGCAAACACTTTGACTTGTGATAGCAATAAAAACACAGGTGAACCGTAATGATGAGGGGTAGGTGAGTGGGGCAGGAATTTCTCATTCTAAAGTGCTTCACAGTTTAGTTTTTTCATTCATATGTAAGCGTCATAGTGCGCGAAAGTGGTGTTGAAAGGTTAGACTTTATGTATGGAATTACTGAACACCAACAGTAGCTCCTAAATGTAAAAGACAAGTTAGATGTGAGTAGCAAGGAAAGTTCATGATCCCCTCTTCTCCATCATTTTCAGCCTAACCTCTCCTCCAGACAGAGTATGGTGACTCTCAGAGGCTCTCTGAAAGCCTCCAGGGCTTTCACCACTTTGGCTTTCAGTGCTATGAGGTCATCAATCATCACAATAATCTCCTCCAACTTCAGCTCCAACTCCTTCTTCAGAAACTGGATGTCTCTGACCCGCTGATCTGAACAGAAGGAATAAAAAACAAACATATAATCCACCTCTGTAGGCTTGGCAACATCATCCTTAGTGCTAAACACAGAGGTGAATTTTCTTCTCCTACTTACCTAGTCGCTTTTTGTCATTATTTTGCATGCGTTTGCATGCTTTGTCAGTTTCCAAGATCAGCCTCGAGCACTCTGCTCTGAAGAGCTCGGAGTGGTTCCGTACAACCTCAGTATTCTCTAGACAGGGTCCGGCGCCCTGCTGGAGACTGCGCTCGGAGACAGACATTGTTCTCCGCTGGTGGTCTGTCACTGACACTATAGGCAGGTAGGAAGAACATAAGATATGTGGCTGCCTCATGGTGAGAGATAAATTAGAACCTTTCGGAACCAGAGGAAAAGAATATACAAGTTTTACTGGACACCCCCCTAATCATTTATGTAAGAAATGTCAGAAAGAAATGGGAACACTTATACACATCCTATGCAAATGTGTTGTAACATTGGGAAATGGCTGGTTTAGTATCCCTGAAACACCAGGGTCCGTTTCTTGTTAGGAGATTCGAGGCTGCTAACAGATGTATTAAAAGACAGCTGTGCCATTTGTTCTGAAAACATCAGCAATCTCCAGCCACTGAATGGTGAATCAAAAAGTGTCATTATAAATAGTCAATTTGTAATTTAACGTCAGAAATTTAATGGCAACATTGAAAATGATCCGATTTTCACAGTACAGTCATATTTGGAAATTTAGATTTTAAGGGGTGTTTTTGCTTTGTTGCCTATATTATTTGAATTGAGGTGGATGTTATGTTGGCCCGTTATCTAACTAGCCAGCCAAGATTGGAACAATCGAGTTTTCCTTCGTGAAATACAAGTTTAAATTTCAACAAACCAAGACGATTGTATTCCCGAGGAAACATTACCTTGTGTTGATAGTTACCGTTAGCAAGCACCTAAGTGAAACTGTCAGCGTTAATCTCCCAACTCCAAAAGATTCATTACAAAAACGAGTATCGCCTTAGACCATACCTTGTTCCGTGCGGCTGAAAAACAGCGAAATAATCAGTTCTGACGACGTCTGCCTCTTGCCCAGGTGAAATGTAAGACAACAAACGGTTACTATGGCAACGGATGCGTCGGACACGTCCTTCGCGGATGCGGCAAGTTTTTCCGGAGCTTCCGTCAGGCAACATGTCTACGTTGACTGTTTTCATGATATTAAAAATGACTGATTCATCCTTGAGCAGGATGGAAAAGACCGAACGTTTTCATTGGACACGCGGAAACAGCAGCCAGCAAATCTACTCCTAATTACTACTAATAAAAACATTATCATTATTGAGAACAGGCATATTAACAGACGCTATACATGGAATAGATAACCAATAAACCACACAAAGAATTAAGTTAGACTTTAGAGATTTAATTCTTGCATTTTTTCAAAGCTAAAAATAAATGAGTTGGTATTGTTACAGTACATTGCAACATTTATTTCTATTTGTTAAATAAAAAAGAAAACCAGTGACATAAATTGGCTGATATAATTGATTCCAGCAAGCCAATAACAACACAATTCAGTAGAAGAGACCTTGATCAGGGAGGTGAAATTTTAGAACAGCATTATTCAAAATCAAGAGGGATGAGGACAGGCCTGGAAAATCATGCCATGTTACCATGAATATCAATGTAACATATTGTACCAAAATTGAGCGGCATAGTACAGTACACTAAATGTAAAGCAAGAATCATTTCAAAGGCACTTGTTGAATCCATACTCTTTCCTAAAAACATTGATATTCTCTTTCAATGCACACCAATAATAACTTCCTATAAATACTTTTTCATCAACAATAAACAGTGCAACATATCTTTAAGTTCTCCATTCCGCTGTGATACCAGTCACTCTTAAAAGGGAATGATTCATATTCCAAAAATAAAACTGCAAGGTGCTGGAGGGCTAATTTAATCAAAACTGCCAAATCTTCTCACTTTCCTACAGCAGTCCATTCACAACACTGCACACTCTGTGGGCCCTATGAATGTTTTAAATAAAGTGCAAAACATTTGAAACCATGAATAGATCCATCTTACATACTACAGCAATGCTTTCAGGAGAGTACACAGATTAAGATCAGTCCTGTAGGACTAATAATTGTATGCACATTTATAAATTACTTTTTAGCTACAGAATGTTTTTAAAAATAAGAGCATGGAAAGTAAGAGGGACATCATTACATCCTTTTGTTATTAAAGGTTTAGTACACCTCAACACATTTGAATTTCTCTTTATTCTGCCTTAAAAGGGTTATTCATATACATCTAGTGCTTTGCCACATGTCTGTAGGACCACCAAACACACAAAGTACTAATGAAATGCAACTCAGGCTACTGAAGATTTGAACATTCTGCAAAATACAGTAAATAATTTCTCCAAAAAGTGAAAATGTGCTGCAGAAAAACAGGATTAGTCTAATTTTATCCGTGATTTTCTTCACATGCAATTCTCTGGTCACTACAGTGCTAGCAGATCACTGATGGTAAGGGAAGTGTTATTCCTGTGAGAGCTGTGAAGTTTTAGGTGGCATGGGTTGGCTGACTGTTTCCTCCTAAAAGTTTGTAGCTGTGATTATCCCCTGAACAAAGAGCACTGTATTATTGTAAAGCTTTAAGGAAGACTGAAATGAACATATGGAAAATATAGCTAAATAATGATTAATGGGGCATTTCCTGTGTAAGCTCCTGCTCCAGCAAAGTAAGCAACTCATTTCTAATGAAGAAATTGATGTGAAAATGAAAAATGGCCAATGAGCTTTGTTCATTTTGCAATTCCCTTTTCATAATTGTAGCAGTCACGTGAAGTTTAACAGGGTTGTTTTCACCCTTTCAAACAACTTAAATACTCAAAGTTCCAGCTTTTGTTTCCCCGCCACACTAAGCCAGCTGTTAGAGCAGGATCAGCATCAAAACACGGGGTTAAACAGAGAGTTTCCTTTCATCAGAGGACACACTAGATACATCCAACCTGTTTCCTCCCATTCCTCATTAACCAAGCACATAACTAAACATAACTAAATCAAGAATTTCATCACATTTTATAAGGCTATCTCATACACAATACAGTACGTTTGTCATTCTATTATGCTTTAGGCCAGGACACAAAGCTGGCACATCTTTGTTAAATGTGAGACCAATTTAAATTTGAGTTTCCATTTTTTTAAGTCAACTGATGATGGATAGTTTCTGCTTTGCATTATATGTATATATAAATGTGAACCTTAAGACCAGTTATACAAAAAAAAAAAAAGAAAGTCTACTGACCACAGAGGTGTGAATAGCCACACTGGTAGCATTAGAGAGGTCAGTGGGGATGTATAACAGCATGAACACACAGCACTTCCTAATCTCCTTCATTGCTGGCAAGTTAGGAATCACAGTAATTAAAAGCCATATTGTGGTTCAGAGAGGCCAGGCCCAAATACATCATACCACATCCGTGACTCATGATAGATCACTACCAACGGTCTTCGCTTTCTTTGTCAAGTCTGTTGATATTCTCAGGCACCAAGCCTTCCTCAATAGCTACCTTGGACTCATGGACCTAAAACAGAAACCAGCAGATCACACTGTTGCAAGAACTCAAATAAATGTGTATTAGTGGATTAATCTGTATCTGTATCTTGTACTACACAGTATGTGCTTATTACTCACTTTGAATGGTTCACTAATTCCAATGATGCTCTGCAGAGTACTACTGACGTAGCACAGCACACACTCTCCTCCCAGCACAGGGATTTCCTCTTTACTAACATAGACCTACAAAAACAGAGTGGCATTTATATTATCTGTGGCTTTTTCTCCAGATAACATGTCAAAAGAGTTACTACCTGTATGACTTCTTCATTGAAGGACACTTCGTCGTCTGTGACCCACGTGTAGGTGATGTAGTCCGACACACTGGTGAACCCAACCTGAATTTCATACACACGTTCAAGACTGTCATACCGAAATGTCACATTTCAATAGCCAGCGGAAAGTGGCTGTTGCTCGGCTAACCTTATAGAGTCCAATCCAGTCCCATGCACTGGTGGGGAATGGCTGCAGGGGGCTGTAGAGGACCATAGCATCAATGTCTGCGCTCCAGTCACCCTCAGCCTCCAGACGCACCAGGGGAGTCCCGTACATCTTCCTCAGCTGGACGGATGGAGAAATAAACTTACCAATTTAAATCTTGGCTTTTGAAGGTAAATGTTGTACAAACGAATCTGTAAATTGCAGACCTTTTGTAGGTATTTTAAGGATACATCCTGTTATTACAGCTTGGATTTCATTTTGGTAGGTTTGGCCACAGTTTTTATCAGTTATGATAGCTTAGCAAGTGAACGGTAAAAAATAAGTCTGACACAAAAAGAAACAGGAGTAGTCAGACAATCAGATCAGTTTTGATCAGTTTTCATACTTACATACTTAGCAGAACATTTAACAAGATGAAAAATCAGCATGAGCGAGCTCTGGTGGACAAACTATGTAATAGACATTGTTTTCTAAATGACTGGTTTTGCATTTCTCTACTGCAGTTTCTTTTTCCTTCTTGGCTGACATTTACACCAACGCTGATATATCAGCAACAAGACAACTTTTTTTTTAAAGAAAAAGGCTGGGTAACTCCCTTAAACAAATGGGCACTGTAGTTTTTAGCAAATGTTACTCAAAGAGGACGAAACTGTTGTTTTTGTTGGGGATTGTGGATTGAGTCCAAATAAACTACAGTGTGTGTATTGATGGTAATGAAGGAACATGTCAGCCAATGCAAAGGTGTGTGTTTTTGGACAACAAAGGAGTTCTATGGCACAGAGGAATGACATACTGGATACACAGAATACGGAGTTAGCTGGTTTTGGTCTTTTCATGGAATTCGATCCCATAAGAAAACCCATCCCATAACAAAACAAACATATGTAATCCAATTAACTGCATCACTGTGAGAAAGGACAGAATAAAGACTGTGAGAGAGATGTGTCAAGCAAAAGTGACTGAAGGACGGTTAACTGTATCTGTGTCATTCTGGGGAGCACAGTCAGTGTTCCAGTTTCTCACCTCCAGTGTGAAGACGCCAATGACAGGCTTGTGGTCACTGATGCTGTACTCCATGTTGCTGGTGTACAAGTCCTGCCTGATCTTCAGAGGGTACTCCTCATCCTCTTCCAGCTGCCTGACCTTTGTCACATCCAGTTCGAGCCTGCTGTCATCTTGCTCGTCAGGGGGTGGGGCTTTGGGTTGGAGCCGCCACAGAATCCGGTCGGTCCAGGCAGGTTTACGCTTTTTACC
Organism: Gadopsis marmoratus; assembly: GCA_036023855.1. Taxonomy (NCBI): domain Eukaryota; kingdom Metazoa; phylum Chordata; class Actinopteri; order Centrarchiformes; family Percichthyidae; genus Gadopsis; species Gadopsis marmoratus. Next base: position 8,378 of record JAVQJF010022078.1, read on the forward strand.
GCTGGACATGTGGTTACAGAGGATGAACGGGCAGAGGGCAGAAGGATGGCTTTAGTTAGGGTCAACTCTGTATAGCAAGAATCAAAGATGTTGGGAGGTGCATGAGTGCAAAGGTGCACTTTGCCGTTTTTACGACCAGGTCTCATGCCTTTCCCCTTCTGCAATCAGGCTTCCATTACATCCATACATTTTTCAGTCTTTCAAGACTTTGTACGAACCCTGTAACTTAAGATATTTCACAACAATCAACCAAATATTCCAGTTGTTGAGCTGTTACGTAGGTGACTTACAACAACCTGTAGAGCTGCATCAGTTGTTTTCACCTCCATCATTATTTTTGTGGCCATTTTCATTCCATTATTTTTCAAGTGCCTCAAAGTTGTTTTTCCAACCAGGAAACCAGCCTCCAATGGTCACAACATCAGAGCTATTTAAATCACCTGAAATGTGGGCAGCAATTCAGAGGCCTGGACGCGGGCCACAGTCTGATCATTCTGCCATACATTCAAGAGTTGCATGACCCAATGTAGCATAAACTGCAAGGTGTATGCAATAATCTAATTTTACCTTATAATACTATATCAGACAACGTGTCAAAAACATAACTGCAATTATTGTGCACCAGTAAATGCATCTAGTTACACAGGTAAAGGTGCAGTTTGTTCGTGTAAATATAAAAGTATTTCATTCCATTGTAAAAGCTGCTATTCTGTGCCATGGAATTAAAGACACCAGTGAAATCACAGTGATGATAGTGGTTTGACAGGGCTGGAGAAACACACTATAACATCATGTTGGGAATGATGTAAATGTAAATCCCTTCATCCATCTCTCATTCGTCCCATTAGCGATTCCACCCGTCAGCCATCATGGCTCCTGGTAGCAGAGCCTTTTATTTATGTTAATATGCCAACACTGTTTTTGGAGGGCTGGAGCAACTCATAATATTAATTTGAAATGGCCCATTTTCACTGGTGACTAATACATTACTGCCTTTACATCAAGTATTCAGAAAACACTGTCAAATGTAATCATCAAATTTTTACAAACCAATATATTAGCTGCTATAAGCTGGGTGATATCCAGCTTTAGTCCAAGACATACATATTGAATTATCAACGGTCATAGCACCTGTATTACCACAACATCTATTTCTGGCCATGCATGTTAGCTGTTATGCAGCAGCTGTTCTGGGACCCAGAGAGGTTTACACACTAGCTTTTCTACAAACAAGCTCTGAAAGCAGTAGGATGGTGTTACACACTGTAGGTTAAAGTGGGTTAATATGGACTACTGATATACTGCCAGTAAAGGTGCCCTGTGGAGATGTTTTTAATAAACAAACTTGTATTTACATTTAGTGTTTCTCATAAATACCCAGTTTATGTATCCTTAACAAATGTGTTGATGCCTTTTTTTCCTCATTGATTACTTTTTATTACTTATTTAATATCACTGCCAATATTACTTTTCTATTTTAGTTTATTCATTTGACTAAATATAGCTTACTTTTATTGCTATTCTATTAGGCACTGGTGTTAGCATTTACTCCTTATACAATTGTATTGTACACATGTATTACTCTATTGTTCTTAGTCTTTTATATATATATATATACACACACACACATTGTTTATATCAATGTTTTGTAAAAGTCACTGTATTTTGCTGTTACATCACTATGTTTCCTGGTGCATCACCTGCACCAACTGTCTATCAGTAAAATAACACTAACCCATCTGAAAACAATGTGCATCTCGCCTATGTCCTCATGCATGCAACAATAATTAAAAAAACAAAACAGGGGTCCGGTCTTAAAAACATTACTTCATAGTGCCACTAGTGGTCTGAAACTCCACAAGGTGCCTTTAACAACAACTACAGTATACTGGCTCCCAAAACAACAACTGGTCTGTGAGCTCAGACAGCATCTGTAAAACAACCACCTCAGTCTTTGCAGAGACAATCTAACATTTTTCTTTAAAAGACTGTTAGTTCCACCTGTTTGTGTGTTTAATTTGCATTAAGCCTTTGAAGAGTGGTTAAAACGTAAAGTTACTACACTGCATAAAACAGAGGGTACTACTTTTAGCATCTTGTTAAAAGTAGCATGACTGCACATAATCAAGTACAGAACACCTCTGGGGTCATATGGTAGAAAAAAAAAAATCCTATGTGTAATCTGTGCCATGAATCCGTGCACTCAGATTGTGTTTTTTTCTACACAGCAGCAGATGGAGTGGACCATTACACACATGTATGCATTTCCTCATGGAGCATTCCATACAGACTTTGCTTATCTCGTGCTAAGGGGGGTAATGCCCAAAGGCCAGTTAAAGGCTAAAGAAATGCAAAAAAATGCAAACCGTATGCACGGATTGTGAATCCGATAGCACGGATTACACGTAGAATTTTTTTTTCCTACCATATCACCCCAGAGGGGCTCCGAACTGAAACGCAGTTAGGTGGATTAAAAAGGGGTGGCATGATATTTTAAGAGAGGTATGGACACAAATGTATGCTGAACTCTTACTTAAAGCCAAACCATGTCCTGTAGAGCCTGTGAAGTCGAAAAGAGGTGCAAATAAAATATGTAACAATTAATATTTTAAGAGGCAAGTACTAGAACTAAAAAGTGATTTAAAAAGTATGATTGTCATTAATTAGTATTGATTATGATGATGATTTCTTGTATGTTACTTGGAAACAGTTACCTGCTGTCGTAAGTATCAGAGTTTAAGTCAAACTTGTATGTGGGTTGAAAGTCCAGAAGTCCTTCTTCAAACTCCTGGAGCATCTGCTCTTTCTTCTTCATCATGGTCAACTGACAAATCGACAACACACACATTTCATGACCTCCCAAACTAAAACAAACACAGCAATGAACCGTGACAAATAATATTCATTCATATGAATGGGACATTTTTAATAGTCAAACCTGGTCTTTGCTCCACAGCAGGTTGTAGTTTTGATTGTTGATACAGGAGCGGACAAAGTGCATGCCGTGATCCTGAATTCGGAAGTTGAGATCGCCAAACCAGAACACCAGCCTGGACCGGCAGAGGGACCGAGGAGGGAGGAAGGACAGCAAGAGACAGCGGTTGATGGACAAAAGAATTATTGAAATATTGAAGAATTAAAGAAAATTGACTGTACAGATTTTATACTAGCAGAAAAAAATTACCTTCTGCAGATACAGTGAGATGAATGAAGCTTCAAGATCTCCTTTAAGCTCTGTCATATTTTGAAAACACTTGTTTGGGTAAACTGGAGTTTGCATTCTGAGCATCTACTCACCTGTGGTCAACAATTTTTGGAGCCTTTTTACAGTCAAAGGTCTGCGTGTCTATGATGTACTCAAACTCATCCACTCTCTCTGTGGCGTATTTCATATGAGCAGCCAAGTGACAGTTGAGGAAACAGAGCATGTGGCCATAGAAAGACAGGCGGACAGACACGGCACCTTTGTTACCCTGTGGACAGGGAGAGATAAGAAATAGAACCGTGAGTTCTGTTGAACTATTCCACACTTTTCATTCCAATTTGAACCTATGTGAGAGACAAACCAATGCTTTTACAACTAAGACAGAAACAACTCATGAGCTATTTTTGACATTTTGAGCAACTGCCATGTGTTTTTGAAACACTTTAAACCCTTTTTATTCCCTCCCTTATTGAAAGAGGAACTGTGCCGATTTAACACATCAAAGTCTGTTTGCAGGTGTTGGAGAGTACCACTGCATACAGTATGTGGCCAAATTTGTAGAAAGTCTTGTCTCCAGAGTGATGTCACTTGAGTCAGTGTCAGTTGGGTCTGAAGACTACAAGTTTGAAATTGACAAAAAAAATGGGGTGTGGTGTTAGACCTCTGTAGCCCACCCCCCCCCCATCTCTGACTGAGGCTAAAGGTTTGGTCGAGTTGCACTGTGGGTAATGTACGCCAGCGTGTGTGTATTTTGCCAGATGAAGGTCTAGCACCGAAACGTCAAATAAATGTCTTTTTGCAATCTACTCATCCCTCTCCTGCGCACCTGTCTCATGAAATATATATATGCTAAGTGTCTTTCTGTTCCGTCTGTATTTCTCACCCAGTAACCAAAAATGCCTGTTCTTGTGTAGGTGGTCTGGATGTCTCTGATGAAGGGGACGTGCTCCAGTTTTGAGAAGAAGAGCAGCAGCAGACCCTGCATTCTGATGGAGGACACCTGAAACACACACACAAAGTCATTACAGTGCAACATAATTCTTTAATTACAGAGGTTCTGCACACTTAAAACATGTGTTTGAGCAACACACTGTTACAAATCAGCCCTGAACCTGGGCCGCCAATGCCGACCGAGTCAACTGGTTGGGACCTGTATACGTCATGAAATGTACATACAAAAAGACTCAAATCAGTGTCAGTCAGTCCCCTGACCCACACACTACGTAGCCACGAGGCCATGCCTCCTACACTTGGTGTTCCCTCACTTGTTGTATTTTTTAAATACTGAATGCTGGGAGAGAGGCTTCTAGCTGAATTTTTGCTCATAAATTTGATAGGAAATGTCAATATTAACACCAGCATTGATGTTTCATCAGTCAGATCATTTAGTTAACAGCTCAAAAAACATGTTTGAGTGTGCACAACCTCTTTAATAGCCATCAAGTGCTCTCACTTTCTTATGTTAAAAAAAAAAAATAGAAATTGGTGTCTCTTTTTTGAGAAGATTTGTACCTTTACGTAATTCCGTGGTGCCAAGGTGGACATAAACAGATGACTCCATGGGTCATCGAATGCAATGTCTGACACAAATCTCAATGGTCTTGAGTACACCTCCTGCAAACTACACACACACACACACACACCGTCTTTAACCCAAATCTAGTTATAAAAACAAACTACTGACCCCGCCAAGCCCTGCACCACCTACCCGATGACGTAGAGGTCTGGGCTCTTCAGGGAATTCAGATGAAGAAGTGAGGTCAAATCATCTGGAGGATCAGCTGTGGCCACGTTCCATGTCACCATGTGTAGCCTACAGGCACGGAAGATTAAAATAACAAAAATAAAAATAAAAGACATTTGTGCAGCACTTGCAAGTATACATCCCCATCAATAATACATGGACAATGTTTAGAACTGAATAAGCTATAAGGTTTCAATGTTTCATTTGTGACATGCAGTGACCACCTGTCTAATATTGTGTAGGTCCCTCTTTTGCAGCCAAAACAGCTCAGCTGTGCTGTGGTATCTGGCACCAAGACATTATCAGCAGATCCTTTAAGTCCTATCCATGGGTGGGGCCTCCGTGGATAGGACTTGTTTGTCCAGCACATCCCACAGATGCTCAATTGGATTGAGATCTGGGGAATTCGGAGGCCAAGTCAACACCTTGAACGTGTCGTGTTCCTCAAAACATTCCTGAACGACTTTTGCAGTGAGCAACACACACGCACCCAGCCATCCACATGATGGAAAAGAAATGTGAATCATCAGACCAGGCCACCTTCTTCCATTGCTCCGTGGTCCAGTTCTGATGCTCACCATTGTAGGTGCTTTCGGCGGTGGACAGGAGTCAGCATAGGCACCCTGACCGGTCTACGGCTACGCAGCCACAACAAACTGCGATGCACTGTGTGTTGTAACACCTATCTATCAGAACCAGCATTCACCTTTTCTGCAATTTGAGCTACAGTAGTGGGCCAGCCTTTGCTCCCCACGCGCATGAATGAGCCATGACCCTGTCGCCGGTTCACCTTCCTTGGACCACTGCAGACCGGGAACACCCCACAAGAGCTGCAGTTTTGGAGATGCTCTGACCCAGTCGTCTAGTCATCACAGTTTGGCCCCTGTCAAAGTCGCTCATATCCTTGCGCTTGCCCATTTTTCCTGCTTCAACACATCAACTTGGAGGACAAAATGGTAACGAGATAATCAATGTTATATGGACCTTGTTGAGCACCTCAAAGCACGTCATCACCACAGGAGTCAGAGCCACTGGACGATAGTCCTTTGAGCTGGCACGGTTGTTGTTCTTAGACACGGGGATCATGTTAATCATATTAGGTATGACACCTTAAAATATACACCATCACCTTACAACTGAAAAACGTCCAGCTGCATCACATCACACAATAAAACAGAACTATATTTCTACTTCAGCTTCATTCAGTGTTACGAAAAGCAAAGGCGAGCACATGATGCGAGGGTAAAAGCTGTTACAGTAAAAGCACTGTGGTTTCTACCACAAGCAGGTCCAGCTGCTACAGTTAACCCATAATGAAAGAAGTCATCCTTTCACCCAGACTTGCAACAGCCTACCAGATGTCTTTGTTTACTAAAATCTATGTATAATCTCATTGGAAAACACTTCAACATTAGGCCTCTTAAAAGAATTAGGAAACCAACTTGCATGCATGCACATACAATCTACTCCCCCTGGGAAAGCTGTCGAGCACCTGGCTGCTCTTTCCTCAGACAGGAAGGCAACACATTGGTTTTTTTATTCAAATCCGCATTAGGTGTGTATTGTTGAGCAACCTAATCCACCTGCCAGAATGTAGTTAGATTTTCAGCCTGGCACACATTCAACCCTCTAAGAGGCAGACAATTATCCTTTCAGAAAAGCCTTGGAGTTCTGGTGCCGGCGGCAGGCACTGACACAAAGACCTAGTCAGCTACTGATCCCAAAACTTCACTCCAATTAAATAACAAAGATATTCTGCAAGTTGTAAACTTAAATGTCACAGTCAAGACTAAAGATGTGTAGAGAGAAGGAGTAAGAAACAATGTCGCTATTGTAAAGCCTGTCTTTATGGCCAAACCTGGACAATGTCATCTCGGTCTATGAAAAGCCAAACTGGCTACGCAACATAGGGTCCCTGAGGAGATATCTGGACCATTGTATTATACAATATATAAATTGTGTTCCAATCACAATTTGAGCTCCATTCCACACGTCATCACAGCCCAACATATTGAGCCCCTAATCACAAGACCACACAATGATTGAGCTTCTTTACAGTTCTAATGACAGAGATCATTGGTTTGACAGGAAAAACGGTTCCTCTGCATTACAGAGGAAAGAAATTCAGCATACAGTGCATAAATATGCCACAGGAACATTTGGTTAAGCAATCAGTGAGTCTGTCCTCACCATCAGACAGCACAAAGCAAGAGGCTACAATGATCTACCATTGGCATTGCAGAAAAGACCACAAATTAACCACCGTTCAGGTGTCAATTATTCCCTGACAGGAACTTTCCATCACTTAAGCAATAAGACACAGAAGCAGTTTCTTCACACATGCAATCACTTTCATGAGCAGTAGGCTCAACCATGTTATGGCTGTGACAGTAGCTCACGGAGTATATATCTACTTATGCTGCATCAGCCACAACACGTATCAACGCACATGTCAAAAGGTGTGCATATTGTATATAAATCCACTAATCGTGCAGTAACTGTATGTTGTGCATGCCCAGATGGGACTGATGAGTCTAGAGGAAAAACCCTCAGACCAAGGTCCATCCAAAAATCTGACATCTTGATGCTACTGATTGACCACCTTTGCGAGACGCTGGTGAAACCTGGCCTGCCACCATATTATCGATACACTTGGAAAAACATAGTCGTGCATGAAATGGCTTCCTTTGACAGTTTATATACTGTATATCGATAAACACGTTTGTCGTTTTTAAAGCATCAGTCGTCGCTTGAGTCCAACCTGAAGCGCTCTCCTTCGTAGTTCCCCCTCTTCATACTGAGGTCCGACTGCTGGGCATCTGACGGCTCGTCGTTGTCCTCCATAATCTCCACACCTGGAAGGCAACGGGGCAAATCCGCTATATCACACTATGGCATCACAAGCCCAGCTGGAGCCCGAACAAAAGTAAAAGCACTGATGTAAAAACAAATGCAATAGCAAAGCACGTGTTCCATAACACTGTTAGCTAACGCTGCGAACAACTTCAGCTTGTGCTTTGCAGATAGGGCTAGAGGTTAACTACACAGTGCAACATCTAACATATTTCATCTCTGGCTTGAGCAGACTCGACTACTACATAGCTGGTAACGTTTACTTACGCTGACTGCGCATAGTTAACGTCGTATATGCCGCTGTTGTCATCTGGTGATGTAAACATTAGTGTATAACGCTCGCTGCTTTGCGCAGCTAGCTAAACCTAGCTTCTTTCATAAAACACATAACACCCGAATTAATAACCTGTATGAGTTAGCGTTTCATCGTATACTACCTGATATGCTTTGGTAGTTCTGGTTTCCGTTGTTCGTTGTCGTTCCTTCTACTTGCAAAGAGAAGTACAGCAGTAGCCGAGGGTACAGCAGCTAGTGTTGTTGTTCCCGCCCCGCAAGACATGTTCGTTGCTTTCAAAATAAAAGCGCAACATTTGTCACGTTATTTGCCAGCTCTCGACATTGATTTTGTTTAACAGCCAACAGTTCCATGTCTATTTCTTGTGAGCATTTTTTTCTAAGACAGCTACAATTTAATGTTTGTGTGAGGATCAACTACAAGTGATTATAGTACAAGCACTTTGACAGAATGCGTGCACCTTTATGGCTAAGTTAGCGTTTTTAGTCAGTTTGTGGAGATGCTTTTATTCTGAAGGACTCAAGCTTGCCGTTGTATATTAGACTGTGTAAGGGCACCTTTTTAAGAGACCAATTCTCACACACACACACACACACACACACACACACACACTCTATACAATGTACAACTATACAAAAAGCAAGGAACAAATAAATTGTCTTTAATATACTACACAATAACAATGATTGCATTAAAATCCAGGTTATTTCAGTAAACACAGAACAAGACTTGAAAAGTTATCAAGACAGAACTGCTTCATGTGTCAATCATTTTGAAATCTGCTCAGAGTTCAGGTTCTTCTTATATATCATCATTATCACCAACAATCAAAACCTCAAACCAAAGCTTTAACTACATAACAGCAGCTGACATGTTTTTATGAAGCTAAACCAACCACCTGGGTCTTTTCAAAATGAATACCTCATATGTAATATTATTTTCATAAATCATAAGCTGTATTTGTGTTACAATGCCTCCAGCCACCATGTCACGTCTCAAATTACTTGAGAAAACATTAAGAGGGTGGAGGAATTTCCAGTGTGACAAGGCACAATAGTGTGAGAAAAAAAAAAAAAAAAAAAGATAATCAATAAAAAAAAAAAAAAAAAAAAAAAATCAGGAACTTAAAAGAATTTTACGATCTTGGTAAGTGGAATGTACTGGAATGCTGTAGACAGAAGACTTGTGGAAAATTTGCCTTGGTCTGGTAAGTAAACAATAAATCACTGAGAACTAGAAAAACCCAATAACTACAATTAAAAAAAAAATAAAATAAAAGGACAGTAATCAGAAATGTTTCTTTCAGAGTCAACCCACACCTTTTCCCTAACATTTTAAAATTTAACAGGGCCGAATAAGCATAAGCAAGAACACTTCATCCTGAAAACTGATTCCCCAACTTGCTAAATTGTCTCTTTAAAAAAAAAAAAAAAAAAAAAAAATATACAAAAAGCTGCTGTAGTTGTATTCAACGTAGTACATAAATACAGACAATTGCTTTACAATAATGAGCTCTTATTAAGAGCAAATTTTATTAGGATGTAAGGTATTCTTGATTATGCCTATCAAGCTTTTGTAGGTCCAGTGTCCCAGGAGAGGTGTCTGGATGTTATGAACGGAGTCAAATCCTCCTGTATGAGAAAGTGATCTGAAGAGGAAAACAGAACAAGTTCAAAAATAAAATATGACCGACTTATCCTGTTCAAATTCACCAAAACTATATTTCATTTAATTTAATACTTACTTGGTTAGCCAGTCAGCTGCCATCAGTTGTCATCACTTGTCATGCCTTTAACGTCATCATTCTTCCTCATCTATGACATGGAGAGAGACTCACGTTATTGAGAAATGGACAAAAACACCTGATTTCTTTAATTCAGTACAGGCAGTGCTGTTGGGGGAGAAATATTCAGAAGACTACAGCAACATATTGCTGCCACCGCGACTAAACATATTTGCTAATTTTCTCATTATAATGGCAAACATTCTTGTCTTAACAAGATCCTTTTACATTACATCAAACTATTTCACGTTATTATTATCTTTCTCTAGTCATGGTGGAAGTAATAGGCTGTTGTAGAGGACTGATGCAGAACTAATGTAACAAAGTAAGTAAGGTCATCAGTGCTCCGCCACGAAACAGTGGTGAAGTGTAGAGTATACTGTGCTCGGTCACCTCATCCAGTTCCTTCTTTGTGTCGTCCTCCATGTGTCGGATGTCATCCATCGACAGATCAATCCATTTGTCGATCCAGCAGAACAGCTGTCTGTGGAAATGGGTGAATAAACGCTTCTCCACCTGGATGGACAGAGCGGTGTGTGAGGAAGCAACAGAGGGAGAGGAGAGATTAGGCAAAAGTTACAGGAAGAAATATTAAAGACATGTCTAGTGCATGTGTGGCATTCCAACTCAAAGTAAAATACATTTTCCTCAGTGCAGAAATTCATGTATTGGCCACCAGAAGGCAGAATATATCAAAAATCACATTCATTTTCTCCTAGAAAACAAACAAGAGAAGAAACAATTTTATACCTTTTGAATGAGGTTTTCCACATTTCCCTGTAGTCCCAACCACTTGAATTCAACAGTGGCTAACTTATAGGCACACATGTGTGGACAGTTGGGGTTGTTAGCGAGTTCTTTCTGCAAACACATAGATGTACAGATAACATAAAACACAAAGCCTCCAGGCCTTTAAACTTAATAAACATTTCTTTAATGAAGTGAACCAGAATGAAGAGTGATAGCAGGTGTAGTACCTTCCAGTCAGGTCCCAGAGGCCCTCTACCAGTCTTCACCGACTTAAAGATGGCTGGATCGTTATCTGGGTTGTAGTCCTAAAGAATGAATGCGACCAGTACATATACAGCGTAGCCATGAAAATTATGAAGCAGCCGAATAAGCAGTTTTATTATGCTGAATTTAGAAGAGATGTGCCACCTAAACATAAAGGGCGTAAGTCAAAGCAGATGGTAAAACAGTTTTAAAGAATGGCTGGGTACTGGTCTGAAGAATCTGACCCAAAACCTGGGTTTATTTCTAAAATCATGCTGAATTTTGGCCCTTACCTTTGCACTTATGCAACTTCTGTCAGCAATGTCAATGTTAACTACTTCTGTTTTTTCCCACATCTTTTTGTCCAGTCCATGTACCTGTAGCAAGGCAAAAGCAAACCACCAAGGTAGGTCAGTTGTTTGGTAAAGGCAAGGAGGAATCCATATTCGACTTCATGATTATAAGTACATTTCAACAAAAAATAGGGTTTGACCAGTGAAGGATAATGGGCCTCTAGTGATTGTCAAAAATCTAAGATTAAGAGTGCCAGAAAACACAATGAGAGGATTTCATCCCATTTGCTTCAGCTGAACTCCCATTTCCCAACTAAATTACCTTTTTGAAGTCAGACACTTAAAGAGGAGTCAGTGACCATGCTAACATACTTATGTTCAGCAGGTATAATGTTCACCATGATCATCATCTTAGTTTAGCCTCTTAGCATGCTACAGTTGTACAGTACAGAGTGATACCACTTAAGGTTTATTTGCCTTAGTTTTATAAGTTCTGTAAACACAGTAGTGAAATAGGACAGTCATTTTAATTACACTCCCTGAACAAACAAAAATGCTTATTTCTCATCAGCAAGTCCAACTCTTCAGTTACATATGTAACTATACCTGTAATGTATTAGCTTAACGTACCGTATGTGGTGGGTAAAGTATGACCCCAACTGGTTAAAACTATTGCCAGATCACATGACTTACATTTTCTTGATCCCCCATATCAGGCTTGTGCCACGTCTCGATCTTAATCATGAACTTCTCGTTCATGTATTCATTCTGTAAGCATGGAGACATACACGATGGGGTCAGTCAACAATCTTATTGTCGTCCGTGTGCGCGGACACACACACACACACACACAGTGATTAGATTACATTTAAAAAGGCACTGTACATTAATGTCCGCATATAAACATTAGCGTTAGTATGTGAGCCCAATATGCACACACACACACACACACACGAAGTCAAGCTCGTGTCTCCTTTCGTCTAACATGGTTACCATCTCATCTTTCGTTGCGTTGAGTTGAACAATGTGTAAAGGGTGAACACTTTTTCAGTTTTAATTCTACCCCCCATAACAATAGTCATAACATACTCCCATGTCAAAAATAAAAATTTAAAACCTATTTGGAAGGTTTAACTTAATTTGAACTTTTATTTGGAATCTCAAAATGAAAGAACACTTACTGTAAGGACTGCATCAGAAGAAAAGGTGGACCGTGATAGAGGATTGACCAGAAAGAGAAGGAGAGATGAGGTTTAAGAGAACATACAGATTTCAAGCATCAAGCATTTCATTTGAGAAATTCCACAATATGCAATGTAACTGTGCACTGTAAACAAACTGCTGGTGTTGGTCTTTAATGTAAGATGAGACCACAAGGCACTGAGAATGGGATACAAAGCTGTATGTGGTGTTAAAGTTTCATTGTCAGGCTGCATGTTGTGTGTATGTTTGGGACTCACTGGTTCGACAGTAAGGATATGCATTCCAGGCCTTCTCGTGAACCATCAGAGAACCTTTCGGAGCTAGCATACGAATAATGCCTGGCACTTTACTGCGGAGACACAAACAGGCATTGTTATAGTTACACAAGAATGCACAATCACAAAAACAACATTCTTGCAGCTGAATGTATTCACATTCACACACACACACAGAAATATAGGACACATTATGTACACCTTTGTAGTTTCTTATAGTGTTAGCATCCTAAGTGTCAGTTTCCTGTCCTTTAAATGCTTTAATGCCATAATGTCCTATGATGTTAGCAGTTTCACAGAATGCAGCTAAAGTGTGCACAGTAGTACAGTATGCATGTGCCCTGTACAACACGACATTCTGATAAGGGTCTGGTCGTACAGCATTTAAACAGGCACAATTTCATGGCAAAATCACTTTGTTTCAGTGGAATCAACGAGATTTGCTCACAGGGCGATACAATCTGCACACATTTTTCACTTTGAGTTCAACTTTGGGGAAACTTCGATGCGCAAATTTACCCTGCTGACTAAAAGCAAGTCTTGACAGTGCTGACTGTTGAGGGAAAAGACAGCCATAGAGTGTGAAATGGAAGAAGCTCAACTGTGTTGCACCATCCACTTTTATTTAATTCTTCTCTGTCAAGAGTAGAGACTATTCCACAAAAGAGGCATGGTTTAAGACAGTTATGAGACAGGAGTCGATACAAATATGTACAAATACGGCTTTTGAATAAACTGTGTCAGTGTAGTGTCCCATTAGTGAACGAGCTAACCACCTTGCTGATGTACAATCCCGACAACCGAGTCCCACCCCCCCATCATAATTTCTGTGTATTCCTACTACTTCCTATGTAGTGTGAGGTGTGCAGTATGTAGCTCATGCTGTATGAATGTAGCAGTGCTGAGCTGCCTACCTCTGCAGGTGGTAGATCTTGTGGGTGTACTGTCCCTTCTCTCCATCCTTCTCATACGGCTCGTTGGCCAACACCTCCACACCTTCTCCTCCACCCGTCTCACTCTTACTGGCCTCTGCGACTGCATACAGCTGACCCACTTGGTACTGGAGGGATAAAAGCAGAGCGTATGGTATACATTTAGACTAATGAGTTCAATAATAATAATAACTTTATTTATATAGCACCTTTAAAAATGTGTTCACAAAGTGCTTTGACAACAACGCAAAGAGCACCTCAAGCAATACATAGAACTGAGTGATAACAATATAAAATAATATAAAAATGACATAACACAAAAGCAAGTCAAAAGATTATGAATAAAAGTAAAATTCAAAACATTAACTGTCAAGAATAAAAATTATGTTGATAAAAGATCATATAAAAAATATTAAATAATACAGAAATGACATCACATAAAAAGCAAGTCTATAAAAATATGCTTTAAGAAGTGATTTAAAAGAGGTTACTGATTCTGTGAGCCTTAGATCCTCAGGCAGGTAGTTCCAGAATCGAGGGGTCCTGATGGCAAAAGCTCGGTCACCTTTAGATTTAAGCCTCGACTCTGGAACGACCAGGAGAGACCTACCTGAAGATCTAAGGCTACACACTGGTTTATATGGCATCAGTATTTCTACTAAATAGCTTGGCGCCAGACCCAGGCGTGCCTTATAAGTGATCAGTAAAATCTTAAAATCAATTCTATATCTAACGGGGAGCCAATGGAGCGAAGCCAGAATTGGGGTGATGTGATGTCG
>JAVQJF010022079.1:0-30615 GCA_036023855.1 Gadopsis marmoratus
CCTGTTTTTACCTTCTCTGTCAAAGCACTTTGTAAACTCTGTTTTTTAAAGGTGCTATATAAATAGATTTTATTATTATATTATTATTATCATTAGGTTAGAATTTCCATTTGCACGACATATTGCTTTATGACCATATACATGGAAAATGAGTGACATTCCCATCACCCCTAGCTGTAATTTGCATGTAGTTCTAATTAGTAAATTTTAGCATGCTAACGCTCTAAACTAAGATGGTGAACACGGCAAACATTCTAAACATTATTAAACATCAGCGTGCATGGTCACCTTTAGATTTAAGCCTCGACGGCCAGAAGGGCCCCACCTGAGTAGGTAAGTAAGGTTTAACACAGTCTGAAATCCACTGTTTGTGGTTTAAGGGCTGATAAGAAGTAAACAGGGAGGAGGTTTAGACTTGGAGACTGGGTTTGATGTGTATATGTGTGCCAGTCACTTTCATCGTGACCTCCACTGTGCGTATGTTGGGGGGGGGCCAGCTCCTCTGCCAGCTCCTCTGCCAGCTTTCTGTCACACAGTGTCACCCAAATCAGATCGACAGAGGCAGACACACTGCCACGGGCCCAAAATTGCCTATTCCTTTTCCACCCATCCATCTGTCTGTATGTGTCAACGTTTTCTTGCTAGCGTTTACTGCCTCTCTATATTTCACGGACATGCTCTCCCTGTTTGTCTTTCACGCTCTCGCACGCACGAATACATGCAACTCTCGCTGCATGTGCATCCAAACAGTAAACACGCACACAGACTCTGCTGCATGTTGTGTTTAATTCGCAGGAGTCAAACCAAACTGCATGCAGTGCACACAGCATGCAGCTCCTCCTGTCCACATGTCAAAGTGTCCCTGGGCAAGACACTGAACCCTAAGTTGTCCCCTGTCCCTGACCTAAGACAGGACAGTGCATGAGCACTGGATTTGGTCGCCATAGAAAGCTGACCACCGCTCCTGCTCCCCTCGGAAGAAGGATTGCCGGATGGGTTAAAAGCAGAGGATAAATTTCAACATGGAACACGATTGTATGTGTGTGTTTGAGCATTGCTCTCTGCACATGTGTATATGTATATACATGTTGTACATGATAATAAATGTAAGTGTTGATCTTGGGGTGTTATATAGAAAAGTCAGGACCTTGTCATGCATTGAGGCAGTGCTTTCACATTATTCCACCATTGGGCTGCTGTGTTGTGACAGGTCATGTAATGAGGAATGCCTGAAAAAGAATGGTTTGTTTATCATAAACTATTATTAGCCACCAGTTCCTTTCACTCTGCCTGATGCACCTGATGACAAGTCATGACAGAGTGAACTTAATGGCCTTCAGATCTGACAGCTGCGCTCAGATGACTTTGGTGCCACAACGTACACAGTGGCTGACCCCATACATCACATCTGATTTCAAGTTGTGTAACGTGATCTAAGCATTATATAATATTCACACCTGCAGCATTTTCACTGGTAATCATCAGTGGCCAAGAGCGGGTGGAAGATTGTCAGAACACACTGGGACACCCTTGGTTAATGAGGTCATCTCGTCACTCACACAAATGCATGACTGTGGCTCTGATGATTTTATTTGATTTTATTTTTAACATAAATTATGATAAGGCACATAAAACAAGAAACATAACAGAAAAAAACACACATTAAAGGAGCTAAAAGAGAATATACAAAGTATTTACATGGAATTATGAAGTAGAATTATTATTGCAGATGAATATATATACCGTTACATAATATTTTTTGGCAGACTGGTTTCTGTGGGATAAAACGTTAGTGAAAGGAATGATTTTCACCAAGTCATTAATAAAATACGAGAATAAAGCTCATATGATAGGATTTAGCTAATCATACAAGATAATGGGGACTGACAATGTCGGACATGTTGTTTGAGATATTTTATTATATGAATAGAAATGGTGAATGAGCTGAAGGTATCTTGGTGAATGAAATGTGAAGAATTAAATTTGCAAGAATTACTCTTTTTTCAATACCTTATAGCCATGTTAGCATTGCGGCTCTAGGGATGGCACAAAATGTGGAACAGAAATTCATGGTTCCCAGATGATGCATCCTAATTACTTTTGTGATCCACTGACTTTCCATCTATGAACATCATATTAAATACAAATTTTATAAACTTTCTTTTTGCATTACCTTTTTTTCTTCGTTCTTGTGTGTGTGTGTGTGTGTGGCGGGGGATATTTTGTATCAGAGCTAATTATATTGCCATACGCTAAAGCTGTTAAGTTTCTAATTAACATGCTAGCATTTAGATCAAAGCACCCCTGTGCACAGATACAGCCTCACACAGCCAGCAAGGCTATAGAATCTTGTTACTACTATACTGTACAATCATGCTGAATAAACATTATTGTGAGAACTTGAAAAGTAATTTGTCTTTGCTGATTGTCAATCGACACACCACCTATATCACTTCCAAAACCATGTCAGGATCGCAGCAATGAAAGTGGAAAGTGGTGGGAGAGAGATTGACAGAGAAGAAGAAAGAAAGAAAGAAAGAAAGAAAGAATCTGAGGAAATAATGCTTTAAATTAACTGTGGCTGCCACAGGTAGTAACAGAGAAGACTGTATAATGTGATGTGGTGGAGACACCTGACCTTTTAACACATCCATCCTTGAATGAACCTCTTTCCTACTCCTACAAGTCATACCTCAAATTTTCCTTCTGTTTGGATACTTCCATAGCTTTCCCTCTGGCAGTTCACATCTCAGTCTCTAATGTCTTTGCGATCTTTGCAGACTTTTTGTATATCAAATGACTTGCAGCAAACTTTGTATAAATATTTAACTGAACTCTTTCTTTTTCATTTTTAGAAGCTCTAATGGGCCAATGTAGTCGCAAAAACCACAAGTCTGTAATGTTTTTTTTTGAGCACGTGTATCCCAGCTCAGACATTGATGAATGAGATCAGACTGTTGTGATTCGCCATAGCGCCCCCCCCCCCCCATCAGGAGATGGAGGTACTGTCTATATATGTATGTGTGAATCCTATATGCAACCTGCAGGCCATGCATGACATTATCTGTGGCGTGACATTGATGCACCATGTGACAGGCAGCATTCATAAGTCATTAAAACCACATGTACTGTTTATATCTGAGGCATATTGGTGCATCATAGCACAGCTCCGCGACTGGCCCCTGCATTGTATAAGAAACGCGTTGTGCTCGCTGACCCATGACTTATCTGTGCTCATCACTAAACACAGGCTCTGTCAGTGAGGAGGGTCATTTTTCTGCTTTGGACGTCACTTTAATCTACTTTACCTCTGTGCCATGATAATGCCTCATTCGTCATAATATCCACAAAGTGTAAGAGTGACAGAGAGAGAGAGGGAGTGAGACAGGGAGAGTGAGGGGAAATAAAGTGAAATCCTTCTTTAACTAAAGCAGTGCTGCAAAGCTCAGTGTTGCCCTGGGAGATTAAGGATGAATGGCTGCGCGCAAAAAGGCCATCAGATTATGTGACCGGGCTGCAGAGAGCTGTCACATCACAGCCAATGAAGGAGGGGGCGGCTCTACTGTACAAAAATGTCCCCTAAATAGAGTTGTACTCAGTTTTTAAAATCGGAATCAGGAGTGAGCAACAGAGGCTCGGGCTCTTTAACTAAGGGCCATGACAGGAATGGGACACTGAGTGAATTACACGCATTATTCAGCATATTTAACTGCCTGAATTCACGTCAGCACATTCTGAAACCTGGCTGTGATCCCAAGCAATAAAACATTAGATGGATCTGGATGCTTCAACTATTTGGCTCCGGCCCTAACTTTGATAAAGCACAAACCAGCCTGTCTGCCCCATCCTGCTCTCCTCCTTTAGCTTTGCCCATTAGTTGAAAATACGTCTTATCTCTATAGATTTCCAAAGATGTAAAGGGACATCATGTCGTCTTTGCATTGACTTGTAAACAGGGAAGTTTAAATGTCTGCCCATTTGGGATCCATCTTGAATGTGTCCTATAGGAAAGTATGTTTGCTCTGTTGCTATAACAAACACAACCTCTGCTTCATCACTCAGGTCTGCACACTTGAGAGTGAATGAGCATCTTCTCCATCACCTTCTGAATACAAGAAACCTCACTCACTGTCGCCTCGCAGCGTGTCTCGCAACACTATTGCCGGCTTTGATGATGCCTTCAGACAAGTAACATATGGGTCAGCGTGTCAGGAGCGCTCCGAATTGCCCTCCAAAGCTCCTCCTGTCAGCGGGGACCCAGAGAGGATCATCTCCGTTTTTGGACTGGCAGCTGAGCAGAGTTAAGTATCGTTTTTTGATCTGCATTTTCAGAGGCGTAGGGAGGGGATTGACTGTATTCAGATGAAGACTGGTACACATTGTCCACTCACCTAACAACTCAGAGGTTTTGCTTGTCGCCCCGGTTTTTCTTGTATCCACCCAACAAGCATGTACAATCCCCGACAAGCCACATCCTTTTTTTCTGCACTCTACTTACACTAAAATTATATTATACATGGACATACAATTTTGGTGAACATTGATGTTGCATTCAGTTGCATTTGAGTGTAACAGCATGGAATGATATACGTTGCATGTACAATTAGCTTATCAACTATCAACCCTGCTCTTCACAAAATAGGAGTTTCGTGACGGATCAGAAATATACATACCAGTATTTAAGGCGGATGTAACTGAATTATCAGCCGATTCAGCAGTCCTGCTTTCAGCTCATTGTTCTCGTTGGCCCCACACCTTTTCTGCTTTGGTTCACTCTCCTTGCTCTAACAGCGCCGTTTTCAGAGCTAAAAGGAAAGTGAATATTGGACCTGCTAATTTTGCTCCATGTCTGCTGGATGTGTAACTATTTGTCAACACGTTCGCCATATTGGCTTAAAAGATGATAACATGTCGGCATTGTGCTTGAAGCTTGTTTATGCTGCACCCAAATGACCAAATAATTACAGGTGTCAAGCAAAATATGAATCACAATGGGACTCTGAAAACTAATTTCCACTTCTGTCCGTGCCAAGACATAATTATTTGAACTGACTGTTCGCTCTGTACCAACACCTATAATGCAATTCAAAATCTTTCACGTCACAGTTTCACCTTAAATTGCTGCATTGTGACTAAATGTGAGCCACTACCTCATTGTGCGCTCACACACATCATGCGCACCCTTCAGTGCAACATCTTACTCAAGAAGAGCCTGGAAATGAAGCGAAAACATAAAAGGAAAAGAGCAAAGAGAGAGGGGGGGGGGAGGGAGAGGTGATGATGATGATGATTAGCTGGGTATGACTGGATTAGGTCACGTGTGCCATGTTAAAGCCTAAATGAATAATTCAAAGCAATGCAACACAACGTCTGCACAGAGTGGGGGGGGGTTTCTTAGTGCTTTGCCACAGACTCCCACGCCAGTTCCACAACCAGCAGCGCCTGGAATAAAACCGAAGCAAGTCAAGTGGACATTTTAGGGTTAGAGCCCAGCTGTACAAGCTGATGATGTACTCCACTTGACATTTTCCATGTTCTTCTGTGTTTTAAATGCGACGTTTGTGAGGAACAACCTCTAAAGTACCATGGACTGCACTACTGTCATGCAAAAGAAATGATTGATCCTTGCTGCTTCTTCTTTGACATTTTCTGCCTCCTCTTAGAGCACGTTCTAAGAGCGCAATAAAATAAACTACAAGAGGCACGGATAAATAAGTCATCTGCCTCGAATATATGCCTTAACCCTTGCACCTAACCTGTAAATGTGAGCTTGTCCTGTGGTTATTGTCTGTGTTTCCTGTTTTATTTTGAAATCCTTAGCCACTACCCTACATATACCGGCCCTCTTTCAGTGTTCTCTTGTTGGTTCACACTGTTTGCAATGTGCTTAGTTCCTGTGTTGCCCATTGTATGTTCCTGCTGCGTCTGTCACCGAACCTGGACTTAGCTGTTGTCTGTGTTCCTGAAACGGCTCCAGGTGGCCTATGCTGTCTGAGCTTGGGTCCAATAACTGCTGACCCTCACGACAGTCAGCACTTTATTTCCCTTGAAATATATATATATTTTATATTTATACAACCGTATATCACATACTGTAACCTGTACTATAACCTCATCTGCACCTTATCTACTGTTTGCACTTTCTGGTTGGATGCAAACGGCATTTGGCTTTACTTGTACTATGCAATGACAATAAAGTTGACAATCGAAATGGTCTTATGAATGCTTTCACCCACAGCAAGAATATAATGTCCTAAAGTTCAAAGGAGACCAGGTATCCTCTGCCTGAAGGACAAATCCCACCTGCCATGAGATCCATATGGGGTAAAGTATCAATTATTCCCTAAAGTTATGAAACACACTGCCAATAGATATCAGGGAAGCCAGCTCACTACATATCTTTAAGAGGAAGCTTACAACTCGTTTTTTCACTTTGGTCTTTAATTACCTATTTGCTTTTTAGTTGCTTTTAAACATCATTCAAAAATGTTCAATTTAATTTCATGCACTGCTGCACTTCTTTTAAATATGCTAACTTTATGCTCACCATTTCTTACATTCTGTTCAAGTTTTTTTTTTTCTTAACCGTACTTTATTTTATGGCATTCTCTTCTGTAAAGCACTGCAATTCCTGTATGAATTGTGCTATATAAATAAAGTTTATTATTATTATTATAATTAAAGTTCTTGGGATCCAGCAAGTAAAAGTGTCAGTTTGACACAACTGACATGATTATATGTCCAAAATATGTCCTCATACCAACAAAAGGTGCATAGATGTGTAGATTAAACATCTTATTTGAGCATTAACATTTGACTCTTGATATTTTCTTTAAGTACTTATACACATTTGATAAAACCTTTTTTCTAAAATGGTCTGCTTTTATTTTGAAGGCCAGAGGTGCACACCATCACCGCTCTTGTGGCTGGTGGAACACATCCCTGTTTAGTGTAGTTACTTCCACAGTGTCAACCTCTGAGTGCAGACAAAGTGTCCCTGTAACAGTCCAGCCAGACCAGATTTCGCTCCCTATTTCTGTGAGGAACGGGTCAAGACGTACTGTACGCTGAAAGTCGCAGATTGACTTTCACATCACGCAGAGATTAGACTGACAGACGGGGGTGGCACTGACCTCTCTTTTGGGAAATATTGGAGCAGAAGAGGAGAGGTGCTGCTTGGCTGCAGTGAGTGAGACACATTAATGACAGTGAAGCTGCTGATAAGAAGCTGTATAGTTTACACCCACACGTACCATTCAGTGGTTCACTTGGCTTTTTCGAGATCACATACAGTAGCTGTCTGATTCGCCCGAGACACATGAAGTCACCAAGTGCAAATGGGTTCTGTCTGTGCAAAAGGAAAAATGTTCTATTCTTGGCTTACATTATTTTGTGTTCAGATAGGAAACTGACTCAAAGCAAGAAGCTAATGGAGAAAACACATTTTCAGAGCCTTTAACATCACCTGGAAAAACCTCTTTTTGCTGATCTCCAGTGGTTGAAGTGCTCACCTTGCAGCAGCAATGTAGAAGTGTTTTTGGTCATCTCTGACATCACTGTTAGGCCATATTCAGACCAAACCAGGCACTGCGGTAACAACGCCAGTGCTCCCGTTCATTGGTACTGCGTTTAGGCTGTGTCGATGGGGAGCACTGGGGGGTGCCGGGAAGAAATTGCAGCGGCCCTGCGGCAACAAATTAAAATGGAATCAACTGTAATGGGAAAAGAACTTTAAACTGCTTAATCTTTGTACCACACTTAGTTGTTACATGTCCGTGTTGTTACATGGTCCATAGATAACTGGAACCTGCAGTCAAGGCGAGAAAGCTACAAGTGACGGATCCCAGCTACTTGTAATCGTGTGACAGCCCCTCCCTTACATGTTCACTTACTGTGTATAAGGAGAAGGCATGGAGAGGTTAGTTTCTTGCTCTTTGCCGTGGAGACCTCTGATCTCTGTATGCTTGGAGCCCATTTGCAAATGTATTAAATAAACATACAGAAGGAGGGATCTTGTATTTTGCCTTTATCGATAGAGATTTTCACCACACAGCTTTTGCAGAAACACAACCGACGTCACGCTGCAGTGACCAACCAGACCTGAAGACACTCAGGAACTTTGTTTACCATGTAGCATTCCGCTGTTTACTGTCGTTAAAGACGTTGATCACCGTGCAGGTCGGCTGGCGTTGTATCAGTCTTCAAGTTGGGATTGCTACAATCAGCATGGCCATGTAGTGACACTCACACGCCGCCGCGCAACCCTGTGTCAATTGACACCTGATTTGGAACGCAGCCTTAGCTGTGGTTGCAGGTTCAGCAGCGGCACACTTCCGACCACACCCATCATCGCCTTTGTGCGTGGTCCACATCCAGGAAGTGAAGAAGCGAGAGCAATATTGCTTTTCAGCTTGATGTCGCTACTCTGTTGCCACTACCTGAACGATGGAGCTGCAGTTGTTGAACTTGACATTGAGAGTTACGAGTGCTATGCTCTTTTGACAGAACATGTATTTACAGCTTGCACATTTCACATGGGCTGTGTTCCAGCACTGACAGGCTGTGGGATAAAATCTGGGTGTCAGTGACTTCAAAGCACCTCTCCAGCAGCCTGTTCTCAGTGTCAGCCTTGAACTACCTGCCATGCGACAGCAAACAAGGCGGCTATTGTGTTCAGGTGCTCCTTTTGTTTGCTTGACCTAGCTGGGTTGCTTGGCATGACGAAAGACCAAAGCACACAATGGGGGGAGAGGGGCGGGAGGGTGCTAGTGGTCTTGACAAATTCCTCACCGCATCAGGCATGAGTCCATTCCCCGCCGCTGCTCTGTTTGGATTCGGTGGAACCTTGCCCCAGAGTCTCGGGATTATGATGATTGACATCTCAGAATGTGTTTTGAACACTGGAGACTGTCCTTTCGTAAAGAGGGAGTAGCTCTGCTGATTTCACATTTCACTCCACGTTATTTGTGCTCCAATGTGGTATCGGCTTTCCTGCTAAATGTAACTGATATCCTGCTTATGGCAAAGTTGTTTTATTTATTTATTTATTTTAAATACACAGTTACTACTCTCCTGTATCTGTTACTGTTTCACCCAGCTAGTGGACACATACAGCAACACACACACACAAACACACACAACTTTTTGCAGCGTCCCTGTAGACTTAACAGGGAAACCAGTGGAATCTGGATGGGATCCAAAGCACACAAAAACAGAACACTCCCTGCTTTCGTCATACATATAGTATGCCTCTTATGGTAATTCCCTGTTGCAAGACCAGGAGGCCTTATATCAGAACTTTCCAGGTGATCTTTGCTTGAAACTCTTTCCATTGATATGAGTGTTGTTGTTTTCTCAAGCACTGGGAAAAATATTTGGGTGTCAACTATGACAGCATAGTAGCCTAGCCTCCTTTTATTTTTCCACAGAATTGAAGTTGACTGATTGGCTGGAGGGACAGGGTCACAAATGAAAACATTTGTTCTGGGTTTTGAGGATGCCTAAACTGGCACAATTTCAGCCAGGGCTCAAAGCAGGTTTGCTGGAGTGCGTATTAAACTCTAGTGCAGGAAGCATACGGGCCCTTCTGTGGGAGTGCAGGTGGTTCCCTTCTCACTAACTCAAGCAGAATGGACCCGCTCCATCAAACAGCCAACAAAGAGCTTTGTTCCACAGCAGAGGAAACTGATATAGTACAGCTACATCTGCTCTGTGGACTATAAAAGCAACAACTTTCATGATTTATCAAGCTTGCTCAGTTTTGACCATTATATGTGTATAATGTGATAGTGATTGTAGAGAACTGGTGAATCGTCAACCATGAGGCTTGTGTAATATGAAAATGCAGAGATTTAAAGTGGCGTGTATGCACTCATGCACTTTTTATGCCAACATTTATTTTGCCGCTAGCACAATGAAATGAAATGCATCTCGTCTGTTGGATCTGTTAAAGAAAACACAGTTGCACATGCGGTACAGTCACATACCGTGCCCCACACAAGCCAACACACTTCACAAAGTCTTCAGAAAGTGTGGCCTTGTACTAATCGACAGGGTGACAGGCAACAGCAACACAGTGGTGGGCGAGCAGCTACACCAACATACCTGCAAACAGAAATGCATGTAGTAAATAATTGAGACTGAAAGACAAATAGTCTTTCTGAGTGCATAAACCGAGGCGGGCAGATGAACAAATGCATCAACATACCGACATGAACCTAGCTCCGCTCGCAGCCAGCTGACCGGCCTGCAGCAGCCTGTGCCACTCTAACCATCCCAAGTCTGCAGTGTAGCACAGAGCCCCGCTTTGTGCCTGAACCCGACTGATTAGAGAGAGGTGGAGTCAACATGGACAACATGTTGTTGTCTTGGGTTCACTGTCTGGGGCACTGTGTGTGTTGTTGTTGATGATGATTATCACGAAGCTATGTACTGCTGCATCTAAACATGATGCAGGAAGTGGCTGTGTTTTGATCTGGTCACAACACAATGCTTGGATATTTTTAGCAGCCAGTATTGTGTTTGGCTACTGTTTTGGATCACTCAAACAGTACAGCACTGCGCCATACACAAGAGCCTTCCTGCTGTAACTATGTGAAGCACAGAGCTTTTTGTTGAGACTGTATTAGAGAGGTGTTAAGTCAACCACATTTGGTGACGTAGTGAAGGTGTTGAGCATCGGCATCCTCTTAGGTTAAAGTTAAATCACTTTTAAAATGTATTCATCTTTACCTGTGAGCGGAAACTTTATGTTGTGTTTCAGGTCAGGCTCACATAGTAAACACTGTGCTAGTATGGTTACCCTAAAGTGCTACCAGCTAAGTGTTGACATGACATACAGAAACATACAGACTACTGGACACACTTTGGTGTCAGTTAATTGGTGAAACATGATTTAGTCCTTGAATTTGTTTTTCTTAAAACGCTATTAACAGATTATATTTGGGACACTTGCTGGAGGCAGAAGCAGCTATAAGCACAGCCATGACATACGGTCATCTCAAAAAGTTTGTATGGTGAACTTCTTAGCAAACAGTTGCCCATCCTGCAGAAATGGAGCAACATCAGCACTAATTTGGAGTCATGTTTCTGGCCACCTGCTGAATAAGTCCTATATTCACTCTCAGTTTAGCTGTTTTCTGTTCTCCACCGACTCCTGAGGGAAATATCAGGATACTAGCTAGTCGCTAACTTGTCTACAGTCTGGTGCTGGGCAGGTAGCGTACAGTGGGATTTTAAAGAAAATGGCTGCAGCTGTAAAACGGTATAGTTCATGAGAGCGGTGAGTGAAGCTAAATTGTAAAGTTGTGGACCGTAAAACCAAAACAATAAGCTGAAGGAAGCAACAATACTCTAGAGGCTTGCATGACGTCAAACAGTCATTTGACCCATTGCTAATAAAAAATTCATTAGTACGCATTCAACTTTTGCTCCTTTTAAATTATATATTTAAATCAGTACATGTTCGTCTTTCATTTTTGCTAACATATCCAGGGAGAGGTAATATTCTCATCTGGGCTATCCACAATAGTAAAACTTTCCCTCCTCTGCTATCCCCTTGTTGAATGAAGCCTTGGCAGCAGTCCAGGAGATGTAGGGGGAGACTGAGTGAATTGTCCCACTGAGAGAGCGGCTGCAGGCTGGTAGGGCGAGGGCCACAGGACCCAGGAGGGCCGGGCTGTTACTATGCTTCAAGTTATGTATGTCAAGGCTGTATAAGGTTTCACATGGAGAGGCCGGGGACTAGCCTGGGAGAACATTCAGCAGCAGGGAAGTGAGCGGTCAGGAAGCGAACAATGATTCAAAACAGAGCTCCAACAAAAGAGGGCCTTCAAATGTGTTGACTTTAAACCATATCATTTATCCATGCATTCATGGTGGAAACTATATATAATAATATAACTACCAAAATAAACACGGTCCCTCTCATTCTCTCTTCCTCTCATGCTGTTATAAAGTTTCTACCCTAACTATGGATTCACATTGGAATTAATTAGAAAGAAGTGTGTGTTAAAGAGGGTGAAAACTGTAATCTTCTTCTATTTTTCTAAACGTCATACACCATAAAGGTTCTGCAAATCCATTAATGCCCCCTTTGACACAGCTATGTGTGAATATTTTATGTTTTGCTATTTTCAAAAGCATTAAAGTTTATAGGGCTCCGAAATGCATTACAGCCAGAGACATGCACATGAATACGTGTGCCAGAGTACACGCGCGCCCATAAATGCAACACTTGCACACTAACCACACACACGCGTGCACACACACACACACACACAACCTTCTCCTTATGCTTCTTGTATAACTCTGGAAACAAAGTGATCCAATTCAGTGAGCAGCCAGTAAAGCGTGAGCGGCTCAGTGGGTTGGGAGAGCTCGGTTGTTCTCTGTGCTGAGCGCGATCGTCTGCTCTGTCACTGTGCTGTGCTGCGTTTACTGTCCTCAGCAGGAAGCTGCCGCGCTCAGAAGCTGACTCTCTGCCGTGGGCTCTAAGGCTGCAGGTCTTCATTGGCCTTTCACTGTGATCCAATGTGGCACCGCTGCTGCACCGAGTCAGGCATGTACAGTGTGTGTGTGTGTGTTCTTGTAGATTCATATAAAAGGAGAGGATGGAGTGTCATTTCTCACGTACGCAGGGAAGAGAACGATTCCGGGTCATGGGTCGTGTGTGTACTTCATTCAATATAAATATGCACAGATGGGGTGTGTGCGTCTGTGTGAGTGTAGTGTGCTACACTTGTGGGAGAGACTGCATTATCACTGTGAGGCAAGTTGTCATGGCTGTCTTTTTTTGTTGGAAGAACGGCACCCTCATTTTCAGTTTCGAGATCCTTCGGGAAGAAATCTACGTAGACTGGAGGTCTGGAAGTCTGGCCCGATGGCACACTAACCCAGAAGACAGTATAGACCATTATACTTTGAAATGGAAAATCCAAGCTTTGATGCCATCACTCTGTGGAGTTTCAATACATTCAAATAGTGATTTCTTGTTTTCCCCAAAACTACTTTTGGCTCTCTGTGAAGGGGAGCAAATTAATTGTATTCCTGTGTTGGTTTTTGCATCAAGGTGTGAGAGGGTGATATAATGGTGGGAGTTCCATTTAGGAAAAAAATTGTTACATAATGAAAGCACAACATCTATTGTGTCTGCACTACGAACTCTACAAGCATCTTTCAGGGAGGAATAGGCATCTTTTCCTCAGTGGTTTTCTCCTTGTATGACTGTTGTTATTTCATCTGTGCAAAATAATGAAGCCAACCAAAGCTGTTACTCTTTAACCCAGAGGGCAGACTTTATGCTGTTAAAGTCAATTTGTAGCTGTGCTGAAAATATTTTGACGTGACCTGAGGTCATCTATGTTTGTCCTGTTATCATGGGGAGTAAGAAAAAAATCTTTATCTGATAATAATTCACACACAGCTAGAATGTCATTATACAGTATATCACAAGTATTGTACATGGTATGCAAGAAATGAAGTTGTCATTGTGGTATCTGTGTGTAGACACATTCCTCTGAACATAATAACACAAATAATACATGATACATGAACACTTTGCATGTGTTCCCCTGTTCTGAAGCATAAATGTGCACACCATATAAAATATTCACTGTCTTTAAAGCTGCACTAATCAATAAGTTTATATTAACAATGGATCAAATTACTACATGTAATTGTTTTGGTTTTAATGCACCGTCACTGCCTCCTATTCTGACTGTGAATAATTTAAAGAATTCAAATAAGCCAAAGTGTTTTTCCCCTATACCAGAATGATAATGGGTTCAGCCAGACCTTTCTCCAGCGATGGCACAGTGTTAAAAAAAAGTATGGAGTGGTTTAGCCTGATCACTCTCAACAATCTGCCACAGCAGGCACCTGTTTTTAGCAAAAAATCTCTGATAAATCCTCTGTACCCACCCAGTACCTAATGACAGACAGACCATGTTCATCGCTAGCTGGTGAACAGAACAGAACACTGCAAACAAATGCTAATGTTAAGTCTGTGTCTGGTGGATGTGTAAATAGGCAATTGCTAACACCTTTACCATAACAACTTCATAAGGTTATTATATGGCAGTTGTGTTTACAGCTTGCTGTTCTGGCCCCAAGTGTCCAAAAAAGTACCATAACTGTTGATGGTTAACAGCTATGTGTTAGGGGAAGGCAAGTATGTTATCATATAATTAAATTATATTATATGAATAACCTTTTATTAGTGTCTCATGATAATCATAGGTGATTGTGAAGCAAAATTAGTCAACTCTAGTGCTTGTGTCACCATTTTAACTGTGAAATATGACTGGAAGTGTGGGGTCATGTCATGTGATCCCCTCTTTTGTATTTTTATGATTGATCTCTTCTTATACACGACAAGCTTATCGTATCACTCCCAATAGGCCATCCACCTTTCTTTGTTTCCTTACCACGCTGTGCTTGGGAAATGATATCCGTAACTCAATAGGCTCCAGCACCACCTGAACTTTAAAACTTGATATAGTGAATAAGGTTCATTCCAAGCTGAACAGGTATACGCCTTCGCCGGCCTTACTATGAGGCTGCTGCTGCTTCCTCCAGACAAAACATCTCGCTGGTGCCTTTGCACTCGGTCCCCCGCCGCTGCAGCTTACACATATCGATCTCAATAAACATGCTCATAAACTACCTTTAACACCTCTCAGCCCTGAGGCTTACATAGTGCCACTGGGACCGGTACTGGAGATTATGTGGTTTATCCAATAACCTCTTGGCAGCATCCTTCTGGTCTCTCTCTTGTTTCTCACCCTCTCTCTAGATGAGTGGTCAGTACTCACATCACCATAGTGCTTCTACTCTGATATACCACTGCTGTTTCTCCCTGTTTTAGCCTCATCCTCTTCCACCATCAGCTTTAAAGTAGCTGCTCAACATATGGGCAAATAAATGGTCTTTGTCACCATTACTGATATTAATCCCTTTGACACACAATCTCAGGCACTCCACCCTTGAGTGAACAACGTAGGGCGGAGGCAGCAAAAGACAAACAACAGGCATGCAATGAATGTGTGTGTAAAGGATAGAGTGTATGAACGGTATGTATTTCCGTCATGTTGGGGCTACTGGGTCAAAGGATAGTGTGAGTGTGTGTGTTTGTGTGCATTTGCTGGCTTGATGGCCACTGTGTCTTGTGTCTACGTGTATGGTTCCAGTTAAAAAAGAAAAAAAACAATGACACAGGTTGAACAAGGAAACAGAATGTGTTCTGCGCTTTCTGTTGTTCATTACACAGAATTATTTCATATACACTGGATAGTATAGGTATATGTGTAAGGGACAGGCAATCGACATTCCCAAGAGTAAGTGGAAACTCCAGAGCAGGAGAGTAAATGAGATCTCTGAGGACTGAGTTTACTGTCAGACTGGTCATCTTTGTGGATGAAGACAGTGCAGAGCAATTCCACTGTGGTGTGGAAACAATTTTAATATGAGGGGTCAGACAGTGTATCACATATATGGAAAATGTGAGTGGATGCTGGGCCCTTCACGTTTCATGGACACCGGTGCACTGTGTTTTCATTTATACCTAAGCAGTCAGTTGAACCAGCAGTTCAAACTTACCCTAGTTATAACATATGTGCAATGTGGAGATTATGCATCACTAAATTAGAATTCACCACACAGACTTGCGTAGAGATTCGTTTTTAATACATTTTTCAATCCAGTCACTGCCGGGCCCAGGTGTAACTGTTGTGTAGCTAACAGGCCCGAGCAAACGTTGGCTTGCTAATATATTGTTACCCGTTTGAAGAGTAAAAGATGGAATGGGATACGTCTGATGTGACACATGATTAAATTGCGGTTTAATATGGAGGGAAACTGGGAAGATTTTAAATCTTATTTCATAAAAACTACGCAATATGCCTCCAACTACAAAATGTTATACAAGTAACATTAGACTGAATCTGAAAAGTTATGTAATGCTAATCTGATATGTCTGTATTATATGTATTGTAAACTGAATACTAACTAAAACAGACTCATGCTTACATTTACAAAAGTTTAGCGGTTTATCAAATTGTTTGACTGCCTAAAACTGTTGATTTTGGAAGTTATGTTACAGTTTGTAATGCTACAGAGACATCCTGTTTACAGAGTTGATTTACTTTTGACTGGACGGCGCTACAGATGTTTCCTTGCAAACAGAATACATTACAAGCAAGACATGCCATCTTAAGACGTGCCTCATGCTTTAATGGTGCAACATTTTTAGATAACGACCAGTTTGAAGCTAGCTCCTGGTTACTAAAAACCTATGGAGTCATCAATACTCATAATGAAAATGCACATTTCATTACGTGTATTGAAAACTGTCATGTGTAATGGGACCCAATCATGGTTGTTGAGTCAGTGCAAGAATGAGGTAGTGCAGAAAAACAAAATTGAAAGAACAAAATTAAAGTGCTGCCATCTGCTGCCACACAGTGCACAGTGTGAGAGAGTAATCATATGCTAATATCATGAGGAAATCAACTGTGGCTGGATAACTCTCCAATCCAATGGCTATTATGTTGCCTTATTTTGAAGACAACTTATCCCAAATCCCAACAGCGCTCTCTCAAGTGGAAATACATTAGTGGATCCGTCTGGGACACTGCAGCTTGACAGGCTGGTGAAAGAGGGCCACATTCTCCTCTTTGTCCACAGCCTTTTGAAGGGATTACAATGTGAACCAGTCTAGGGAGGATCACCGCATATATTTACTATAGAAGTTGTTGAATAAGATTAGCTTTATTATATCCAATCGGTCTCAGACGTAAAGCTTTACTGGCCCTTTCGTTGCACAATCTGATTATCCACTGATGCAATCTTAACAAGCCAAAGCCCATGAAATCACCAAGGAGTGAACCATACAGCAAGAGTGCATGAGAAAGCTTTTGCTAACTTTTGAATATTCAAATGAGTTCTTAGAGCATGCCTCAGGAGTCCCTCCAGAAGACAGATGACAACAGTTTCAAAACGCTACCACAGGGCTCCACTTTGGATCAGGTTTAGAAAGGTTGTTAGCCATGCTAGCGCCCTGTCTAGAGCTGCAAATGTCAGCCCAGTACTTTGATGCCTACCTGCAAAGCTAATGCAGCCTCAGCTACTACAGCACTTTATAATGATTAGCAAAGTGGATCAGAGATCAGTGATTAATCTGCCAGTCAACTCTCACTGAACGTATTGCTTTATATGCAGACGGAAATGCGTGACTATAGCTTGCGTCAGTCTCCCCAACGCATCCTGTCAATAAAGCCTGACAACGTTATTTGTAAAGAACAACATTTAGGCGAGTGCCACATGAAGGCATCATGGCTTTCAGACTCTCATTTCAGCATGCGAGCACTCAAACTGACTCTCAAGCTCAGGTTGTGGTGGCGAATCTGTCATACCATTAAAAAGATCAGCTTTTCGCATATTCATTCATCTCTCCCTCTCTGTCTCTCTGTGTCTCTGGGCAGGTAAAAAATAATCCTCCTATCCAGGCTATTAGTCACAGAGGATTAGACCCCTGGCAGAGGCGAGCAGAGACGGGAGGTGAGCAGAGAAAGAGAGACAGATTAAAGGACTGTGGTATTATGAGGTAATGGGGCCTCAAGGAAAAGGGCTGTCCATGAAACTAATGTCTATCGATACAAAGCAAGATTTTGATGAATGAGAAGTTTATTGCTTCGCACGTGCACTGTAAACGCCGGCGAATGACTCTGCCTTGATTGCATCCTGGCGTTTAAGCGTGGCCGCACTTCATGAGTTTATGTCTGTGTGTATGCAAAGGCGAGAGCGCGCCTTGTACAGTCTCCCCCGACGAATTGCAGACTCAACTTTATCATCAGTGTGGATAGAGATCTCTCGAACCTCCGACCCTTCGAGAAGCTCATTTGAAAGTCAAGACTCATTTATCAGCTTTTGATCTCATCTAACAACCCTGAGCTTGGGAAGAAAGCAGGGGACAGCCGTTATCTGACTCCATTAACCACAGGCATGGCCTTAAAGAAAAACCCATCGCTCCCCGTCCTTCACAACTTTAAGCTAACGTGCTCCTCCCGTAGCTGTTTGATATTGTCTTCATCTCACCGTTTCATTGCTTTGCTGCTGGCCATCTTTCCCACTGTTTTCTTCTCTGAATTCTCATTTTTCTCTTCTGAAACCTTTCACATCCTCCATTGTCAACTTTATGATTACAACATTATCTACTTTCCTTGTGTCAACTTTTGCAAATCCTCAGCGCAGATTATTTAAGTCCCTCTAACTTTTTCCTAAACCTTGTGTGTGTTCACGTCCGGGGATTGGCTCTTCTCCTCAACCAGAACCCTAGAGCTTCCCTCCCCCCTCCTCAAGGGACTTCAGTGACTGTCATGGAGATGCATGACTGGCCGGATGGAAGAAGATCACGTTAGGGTCAGAACAAGCTTGAAACTGGAT
Organism: Gadopsis marmoratus; assembly: GCA_036023855.1. NCBI lineage: Eukaryota > Metazoa > Chordata > Actinopteri > Centrarchiformes > Percichthyidae > Gadopsis > Gadopsis marmoratus. Next base: position 18,442 of record JAVQJF010022079.1, read on the forward strand.
CTTGAATTATGTTCTGCCCTAAAAGCTACTCGCTTTTCTACTCTAAAAGCGAGTGTGTGAACACAGCATGAAGGCTGTGTGCAAGACCTCAGTGCAGTGGATTTATAGTATAGTATCAACAGCCTGAGGATGAACATGTATCATTGAGGTCAAAGATCCCGTTTCATCCAGAGTCCCTTTTCACATCGTTACAGAATGACATGTGCCCACTCTACTGGTCCTTTCAGGTATTGCAACATGGCTCATAGTATGAAGCAGTAAACCTCAAGAAGACTGTACTAAAGAGAAAACATTGACAAAGAAATATTTTAAAAATCCTTTTTCTATTGAGACATATCTGTTACTGGTCTTACTAAATAACCTACAAACATTTTGTAACCATGTACCACACACTGCCATTTCTAATAGCTAAATCATTTTGTGTTGATTGCTCATATCCAACCACTGCATAGTGCCCAGCATATTCAGTAATCATTGAACACATCACGGGAGTCATTTTCAGTAGGCCTGCAGGCGTCTGGGAACATTACCATTGGGAAAATTAGGTGGCATCAGTTTCCTAAGATGAGACACGACGAGACCAATAAGGAACGGAAAGACACACTGCAGCTCCTTGGTGGGGAAAAAAAAACCAACGTTGAAGGAAAATCTACTGGCGGAGTGTAATTAGCCATGTTTACTGTCCAAGCTATTAACGTTAATTTGTGATGCTTGCAAACAAGCAGCTTAAGGCAATGGGACCTTGCCTCGTTCAGAAGAGTTTACTACCAATTTCATAAAGGATTATCTTATCTTACCCGTGGCATGTAATTACATGAACAATTCAAGACTGCATCTTGACCTTACGTCATGGAATTGATAATGGGGATTTAAAAAAATAAAAGAGCTAATGGTAGACTCTCGCTTAGTCAATCATCTTCTGTCAGTTTGGCAGTAGGATGCAGTGGTGGAAGCACCAATACCACAGTGTAAAAACACTCCATTACTTTAGGTTTAAGCAAGTCTTGCATTTAAAAAAAAGTACATAAGTATTAGGAGCAAAATGTACAAAATTAACACGAGTAAAAGTTTGGATTTTGCAATAAAACGTCCCCTTGTGAGCGATATGACTTTTTGGAACTCTCTCTAATTCTTTCTTTTTGTGTAATAATGTTTAATTTAAACAGTTTGATACATTTAGAGAGGAAGGGTCTCTTCAGGGGAATTGCTAACAACTCAGAGGGTTATACTATAACATAGTGAACAGAAGAGTCCTACTAGCGGGATGTAACAAGTTCACTGAAGCTGCGATACACACACACACACACACACACACACACACACACACACACACACACACACACACACACGTCACTGTAATACAAAAATATTATGAATTTAACAAAAATATAAGATCTCTAGACAGTGAATGTAATTCATTTGCACAAACAAGTAGCCTATATTATTCACATCTGCAGGGCACAGCGTCATTTGTAGCAAATTTCATGTACTGTTGACATCATATGCCCAATGCACGTAGGTGTTAACTCAGAGATATTCATCTTCATCGTCCCTCTTTCCACTCCATACTGAGGGTTACCAGCCTGGCACTGCCTCCATGTTACTGAGAGTAACATCTATCATTCAGTTCATGGTTGTAAATGTAACCCTCTGGACTCTTTGAGGCTTCAGAAGCAAATGTGGACGGTCAGTCATGTGTTGTTATTTGACAAATATGGTTTATGTTGGAGTGAAGCCCTAATCTTTATAATCTTCTAACATAAGTAGCAAGTCTGTGGCCTTAGGGTTGTACTGTATTTGATAATGGCTCATGTTAATGGCCATTTAGTTAATGGCCATCTAGTGTTTTTCCTTTCAGTGTTTTGGACGTTTTAAGAGCATTTCCTTGTTTAATGTGGTCGTAGGAACGTGTGTGGCAGCTTTAGGTGAGTGCCTTGGTAAAGTTTGTTGTTGTTGCAAATAAGTCCAGCATGGCGCATAAATTGATGCTAGATTGTCATCAGGGAAAGAAGTGTTTTTGATTAGTTTGGTTGCAGAGTTTTACGGGGATGATGCTGGTTTTCTTCTGTTCTTTAGTACGTTGTTGACTTTCGGAGCACGCTGACAACAAACAATATCGAGGCATTTGAAAAGAGGGTTCTGAGGTTGTGACCTCAGAAGATTTTAATGGGATCCGTTGGTTTGCTGTGGCCAAGCGCTTTAAAGCAAAAATAGACTGCCATGCAAAAAGGTTGCAAAACAGTAGACTTCTTGCCGTCGTGATTCTCATGAGTGGATTCGTTGTGAACTTGGCCCTGGAGGGGGAGGTCTTGTAAAAGGGAAAACAAGGTGGTAGAGGACAGCCAGGCCTCCATGGGGGTCACTGCCATACCCAGTGGGTTGCCAGTTCAGCTCCAGGATGGGTCAAAGATGGTTTACTGCCCCCCTCGCTTTGCCATTAATGTAACAAGCTAGGTCATGTTAAAACGTGGAAAACAAAGGAGGTTTAACACCATCAGGCTATCAGAGAACCAGAACCACATGTACGAGAGCCATAAAGCAGTGAGGAGGTCCTCGGAGACACAAGGGTTTACCAGTCATCACTAATGAAGGGAATACTAGATTCGCTCTCTTAGCCAAATAACAGACAACCACCTATGTTGTTGTCACCTATGCTATTTAACTAGCCACAACCCTTTGTCGCACATTATTAATCACAATGCAGCAGCCACTTAAAAAATCCCAAACTATGTTCTATAAATGAAAGCTGCGGCTGTCTCGGTTTATATTGATGGAGGCAATTATCGCAAAGATGAATTGTAAAATTAGCATGTTAATGGGTTATTACTGCACAATCAAGTACATTGGTCCCAAAAGACTTTCTTCCTACCAGTGGCTTGATGGGAACGTTTCCATGTGTTGAAGGTGGAAAAGGAACCATATATAATGCTTGACAATTGATAAATTGGAGGACTATGAAATTATGAATGCAGGGTCTATGAAGCCACATAATACAATATTTGGTCTTCCATTCAGATTAGAAACGTTTTACTATAATATGTGAACTTGTTCTTTATTCGAGTAACATAATTATGCAGTTATTTCCCAAAACGTGAGATGCAGTGTGTATTTCAGGGTGTTAAATCATTGCTAACTGCAGACAGTCTCCACTCTGGACTGCCTTGCCAAACTTAGTCCACACGACATGCAAAGCACAATGCCAGTGCACCTTTTGACCACCAGGTGGCACTCTGACCCCGCAGAAAAGCAGCCCGAGCTGTCCAGATGTTATTCAAATCTAAAGGTTAGCGTCTCCCTCAGTGTGCTCGCTCTTTGCAGCTTGAAAGGTCGTCATCTGCAAGCAGCGGACAGACCGATGCAACATTTGTGTTGCCGAGTCACAAGCGTGGCCCGCAGGAGCCTCACGACGTCTACCTGAGGCCCTGCTAATGTTCCACAGGTCTCCTCCGAGTCTCCCAGCGGCACGAAGCAACGTTATCCGCCTGCACGGTGGTTTCTCGGCGTCCCAATGGGACTTCTGAGCGGGGGGGGGGGGGCTGCGAATCCGCTCGTGAAGGGATGGATCAGATGTCAGGGAGCACGCGAGCGCAGAGCCGTGTTTCTGGATAGGGGGGGGGGGGGGGTTTGCCGGGCATGTTTCTGCATATTTCCACCGTATTTTCGGGCGACAGGGCTGCCTGCGTGGACGGGCACCCCGTCGTCCTCCTCTCCCATTCGATGTTCGTGTCCTGAATCGATCCACGCAAGCCGAACAGATCTGTGCACGCTGGAGTCACAAGAGCCGCTCCAAAGAGCTGTGGTTCTGGCCTTATCGATCCACGTGCTGCTGCTGCAGCCTGAAGGGAATGATGCATCATGGGGCCTTTAGCAGAGCGCGGGCTATTGGCTGGCCACACACATCAACTGTCAGACCCACATGACACCTCAGCCTGCACTGAGCTGCGCAGGATGAGGTGTAGTAGCACAGTAGAGTTATTAGCCTTGGTGCACCACCGGTGAGGTTTCGGTCAAAGGCTAAGCAGGGAGACTGCTACCAAGCGTGCTCTTTTCCATTGCAGTGTCCCATGTCTGCACGTAGCTGGTTGCGGCGTGAAAAATGGATTGAGATGGTGACCATGGTTGCGTGTGCGATGGCTCTGTTATTGAGACCCTAGAGGCTGGTGGCGGAGAGGCCAGTGATGCTGAAGGCCCTGTGTGTGATGCCTGTGATGCTCTGGAGACGGCCAACACGACAAGGAAATAGGAGGATCAGTAGAGTAAGAGTAATATAAACTGCATTATGCTTTTGTAGAAAGAAGTTTGGGGAATTTTAGATGGGAAAAGTTGTTTTTTTTCCCTGGCAATGTACTATAGGCGGGCGTTGCACCCTAATGCGACCACCCTATCTGGCCAATGGGGGGCAAATAACCCACTATATTTGCGGTTCTCAACAGCTGTCATTGCAGTGGGTGTTTTCTGCTCTCCGGCCTCAGGGGGCAGTAAGAGGCCTATTAAATGGTAAATGGCTGCGATTTATATCCGTTATATAACGCTTCTATCCGTTTGCTGCTCATTCACGCACACACCTACAGCAGCGAGCTACCACGCAGGGTTCAGTGTCTTGCCCAAGGACGCTCTGACACGAAGGTGAAGAGGAGGAGGTTGTGGGGAATCGAACCGACAACCCTGTGATCAATGGATGACCCGTACCACCTCCTGAGCCACAGCCAGACAGTGGGGAAGATAACCAGATGTGGAACCCAGCGGCTCATCATCCTTGAAGGATTAAAGCTTTCAAGTGGGGCGTCTTCTTCGGCTCATTCTGGTGCATCAAGCTGTATGGGGCAGCTGTGGCTCAGGGGGCAGAGCGGGTCGTCCACTGATGACAGGAAGGGGCGGTTTGACCTCCTCCTGTCCACATGTCGATATGTGTCCTTGGGCAAGCCAGCCAAATTGCTCCCGATGGTTGGCCAACACCCTGCGTGTGTGAATGTGTGCACGAATGGGCAAACGAGCTGTAAAAACCTTGTAACGCCCTTTGGAAATAAAGCTCTGTATAAATGCAAAGAAGTGGGAAAAGTCAAAGGAAATTTGGACTTTAGTGTTTGAGTTTTTTGTCCCTTTACACGCAGTTGCTTCATCAGTCATGCACGAGAACCGTCCTCCTCTGTCCTTCACGAGACCACCTATTGAATGTGTGCAATCCAAAGGGTGGAAAAATGTGTTTCTAAATAGAAAATGCTAAAAGCAGCTACATGGTGAATTATAAAGACGTGAGACTTGGCGAAGGGATTTATCAAAGGGTACGGGATGCTACAAACAAGGCTCCCATGATTCATTTTGCAGCCCTTTGTGAAGTATTGTTGTTTGGGTGCTCTCACCACTTAGGCCATGACAAATGCAAGTGTCATCTGTGACTAGGAACCACAGCAGCAAAAGGCCAGTCAGTTAATATCAGGAGAGGGAGGAAGTCAGCCACACTAGTTGTGATGAATAGATACCATATCTCCTTTGAGATAATTTTGTGTAAGTTGCTTTCTGTGAGGAGACTAACTCTTCATTTTTTCTTGTCTTTGCACCAGTCAGCACATTTCTGCAGAGAGGATTCAAATTGTAGTCTTGTTTCGGATCACACTTGCTCTCAGGCACAGTTTTAGTTTAGTCATAAGCCATCAAGTATTGTTGACCTGATTATTAGGAGTTACTTTAATGGGTTAATGTGTGGACCAAAGCCAACCAACAGTCCAACATTGCCATCCCTATTGCCGTGCTGCTAGCATGGCTAAAAACAGAATCATTATTAAATTACACACACGAGGTTAGAACTTGTGTTTTGAGCTCCCCTATAAATCCTGATGAGTTCTGACCAAGTACAAGCAGGTAAAAGCCATGTATTTTGATGTTTAATTTGCATTACTTTTTATAATATAATATACACCAATCAGTCATAACATTATGAAAGCATGGGCACCCTGACCAGTCTGCGGCTACGCAGCCCCATATGCAATAAACTGCGATGCTCTGTGTGTTCTGACACCTTTCTGTCAGAACCAGCATGAACGTTTTCAGCAATTTGAGCTACAGAAGCTCTTCTGTTGGATCGGACCACACAGGCCAGCCTTCACTTCCCATGCGCATCAGTGAGCCATGACCCTGTCGCCGGTTCACCGGTTCTCCTTCCTTGGACTACCTTTGGTAGGTACCGACCCCACAAGAGCTGCAGTACAAGAGCTGCATCTAGCCATCACAGCTTGGCCCTTGTCAAAGTCGCTCACATCCTTACGCTTGCCCATTTTTCCTGCTTCAACACGTCAACTTGCCATTGTAACGAGATAATCAATGATCTTCACCTGTCAGTGCTCATAAAGTTATGGCTGATCTAAAGCATTTATGGTAAATGAAATGTGTCATTGTTTAACTCGGATATAATTGTGAACAATTTACTGCTTCATGACAAAACAGCAATAAAACAAAATGGTTTGAGGAGGCACAGCTCAACCCATGTACCAACGTTTTGTTATACAAGTAAACACATAAATATTATCATTGAACTAAATTGCTGTTTCAAAATCAACATTTGACCTATGACATATGATATTCAAAGCGTTATCCTCAGTGGTCTTGTCAGAGTGTGAAAGAGGTCCTGACAGCTGATGCTTCTATTGTGGCCACTGCTGTAACACAGGGGCGATTACACACGTCCCGACCAATCGAAGGCCATCACAGTTTGACTTGTGTGACAGCCCTTCACTCAGCTCACCTGCTCTTACTGAGACAACGACAAGTGGAGCACAGAATCCATCACTGCGTTGTGGTGAAATTGATCACTGCAATCAATATCAACCAGTGAAGCCATTGGCACGGCTGCTGCTGCTGCAGAGGAGGAGGCATCGTCGGGAGTGCTTTGCCTTGTCTGTGATCTATCTATCTTTAGGCAGGAGCTAGGCATGGGATCAATATGCTACAGGCAGCTCATATTTCACTGGTGGCCCAGAAGGGATGAGAGGGCAGAGGAGGAGAAAGAGGAAGGGGAAGATGGGATGATGGCATGGCTTTGCAAGGCTTTTGGGGGTCAATCCAGAGAGCAAATACTGTGGAGCAGAAACAGGTGATATGGATGCAACCAAAGGCAAGAAAAGGAGAGAGAAGTTTTGGGTGTGACGTAGGAGTCAATAGTGCAGCAGAGGCTTATAGGCTACATGGACGGCAGCGCAGCCTGACAGCTTGTCGATTCAGTGAATTTATAATGAATGTGCTTTTATTCTCCTCTTTCTCTCTAACCTTTCTCTTCTCCTTTACTCCCTTTAACTCACCTCCCTCCTCTCTGCATTTGGAGCATCACTCCCACCCTCCTGCTCTCCCTCCCTGTCACAGACTGGTGTAGACCTATCATCCTGAGAGTTGCAACAAAGAGTTGTATGAAAGGCGCTTAGTCGCATTTCCCTCCTGCCCCTGCTGTTGCGGTGTCCTAATGATGCAAATGTTAGGCTGGCTAATGAGCAGGAGTTATGTTTCGGCTGACGTTTACCGCCCTGCTCGACCACCCTGTCTCATGAATATCATCACTGTGTCAGACTCAAGATGTGTGTTTCTCTCAGCTCACAAATAATGACCATTACAGATGGTGACTTTCCCCAATTACATGCAAGAAAAAATAAAGACAATTGTTGGTCCATAACGGTGTCCAACGGGGGCCACTGCGCCTTTAAAATGAAGGTAATGAAAATTCATTTAAAGAATTCAAATGTAAGCAATCTGCCCTGTCTGAAACAACACACATAGTGTACATACACACACACACAGACACACACACGCAGGCAGAGCAAGTGTCTAAAAACTTCTGATGGAACTCTGAACACTCTCACCTGTGCAAGCCACATAACCTTTTGACTCCGGGTTCATTCTGGCTGTCACCTAACACACATGCCTCTGAAGGAGAGCGAAGCCAATAGATGTTGGCTCTGTGTTATTACAATAAGCTTTATGGCTGCTCGCGTTTCCCTCCCTCCCCGCCTCGTGGCTTAATCCTCCGTGCTTTTGCCCTTCAGTTTTTCAAAGACAGCCTGCGGGCTAGAATTGCCCTTTGCTGACTTGTTGCTGACAGTGAATAAGTTCCCCTCTCGTCTCCTCCCTTTTATCTCTGAGATCATACTCTGAGTGGGTCAAGATCAATGGTGCTCCCTGCAAATCTGCCCAAGACTCTGGGTGCTTCTCATTGACCTTACTCCGGGTGTAACTGAACACTCCTACTCTCATCCAGCCAGCTTTTACATTAACGTCTATGGATATAGCTGCCTACTCCTTTCTTCAAAATGTAATGGACCGTGTTGGTTCAGACCAGCTTGTGGTTTGATTAAGGTCTTCTCGGCCTCACGCTGTAAGCTGCGCTCCTGACGTGTATCTGGCTAAAGTCATTCAGAAACACATTAGCGGTTTGTAAGGGTTAAAAGGTAATATTGAAATGACTGCTGACACTGCTGAATAAAGAAAGAAATGGTTCAGAAGCAAAGACTCAGCCAACCTACTTTCTTAGTACATAAGAACCACATAGCTCTGTCCCAAGTAAACACAAACTGATCCTGGGTGGTCCTGTCTGCTTAAGAAACTATGATTTGAGTTATTTTTAAACCACCGTACGGTTAGCTAACAGTCCATTGAGACTTGCATTTGGAGCGCAAATTACAAAAATCACTATAACCAAGGACGTGCTGTGACAGGGTGATAATTGGCTTTACATGATGGAACAGACAGGACTCTGGACACCGCAAACTTTCGGGACAACACCCGAAAGAAAGAAAAATCAATTTCAGGTATGGTGCAGAATTAATGCGCTGTATTGACTGAACTGAGGGACAAAGTCTTCCATGGGAATAGGCTGTAATGTAAAAGTACCAGCACAATGACAGTGGCACAATAAATAACACTTGCAGTACAATGTGACTAAATAACCTAACCTACAATGAACCAGCGCAACAAAGAAATCCGTACATGCAGTCGAATATTCGTACTCTGAAGTCTATCTTATGAAGTGCTGCATCAAGACAATAAAAGCATGAGAAGCAGAGTGTACGTGATGCTATTGCCGTCCTCAGGACTAATACAGATCAAGACAGCAGAGACACCAGATCCAGCTGGGGCTCACATCCAATGGCATCCCTGCGAGACCCGCTTCAACAAGATGGATGACGGGCACCGAGCTTCAAACTGGGTGCACTCAGCCCAGACATCATTGGGTCCGGGCTGAATAAAGAGGTGGTGGCCCCTCGCCTGCTCCTCCCTAATAGGAGGCGCTGCCTGGCTGACAGAAGCCCATAAATAACCCAGTCGACGTGTCACTGGAAAAGAACACACTCACCTGAGCACACTCACTCAACAGCATCACGAGGGAGAGGTGAGACGCACGAATATAACGGCCTACAGTAATGGAATGGCAACACAAGTGTGTGTGAAGGTAGGTCACAGAAGCACATTTTTTGACTTTTATGCATTTTCATATCATCGAAAATACATTGTGTCACTAAATGAATTGGTAAAATTATATTTGTGGTCAAATTAAAATGTCAAGCTTCATTTTTCCAGATTTTTACACCAAATTAGGTTCAATTAATTAGAAAAATAATGAAATATTTCTCAACCAATCAAAACTGTGATTTTGTGTCCTCAGCTGGTTCTCCTTTCTGGCTTTGTCAGAGGTGGAAACCAGAACTGAAGACATTCTGGGAGTTTAGGTCCATTCTCAGGCCTCTCATTCTTTGCCATTTCATCAGTGAAATAGGACTCAGGAGAAGCCCTCTTCAGATGAGTCCTGTGAATCTGATGATGATTAGTGAGTTTTCCTGGAGAAGGATTTGTGGGTGAAGCAAGCAGCAAGTTCTACATCCCGCTATGACTCAGTTTGCCAGCTAGAACACTGGACTCAGACTGATCCCGACAGCCAGACAGACTGCATAGTCGTAAGAGAGCGTCACTGTTTCAGCACAGGGACCATTCAAAGAAACACTATTTCCATTGAAAGTGGTTCAACTGATAAATTCAAGAACGTCTTTCGCGTTGAGGCAGTATTGCAGGTTAAATTCAACTTTGTTCAGCTTTAACATGCAAATTGTCCTTTGCTGGACGGTAGAAACCATCCATCTTGCGTTTGAGTCTTTATTCAGGTGGCGTAATCACCCCATTTGTACAAGATTACAGACAACAAATGGCAACATCATTCTCATCATTTAAAAATGAAGTTAAAATTAATCTCTGATTGTTTTGCACACTGTTTCTTTATTACCTGTGGCATTACATCATCATGCAACGTTTACCAAATTGCCCGTAATTCAACCCGGTGGCCAACCAGCTGCAATGGTCCAGCATTTAGGCAGTGGTCATTCTCCCAGAGACTGTTGAAGTAGAGAATGTGAACGTCAACTTTTCACCAGTCAGCATTTCCGTTCTTTTATACACATAAATAAACATTAAGTGTATTGTGTCTTTGAACTATTTATTTTCATGGAATTATGTTGTATGTTGTATGATTGTATTCTTTTAGTAATTTCTATGTTCTGTGTCTTTCTATGCAACTTCTACAAACAGCCCCTAGATGCCCGCATGTTGATACTGAAGTTTAAGTGCCGTTAAAGCCCGTAAAGCAGAGAATTCCACCTGATTTAGTGAGCAGAAAGAAACGCACGCACGTAATCACGTGAGTAGCATGCGTCATGACGTCACCGCGGAAGTAATTCAACCAAGATGGCAGCGTCCTTGACGAGCATGTTTTGATTACGGGCGACTGTCGGACGTGCTGAATGCACATTTACGGGCTGCACGAGTGGCAAGAGACGACTGTGAGAGCGGAGCATGGAGAGGCGGGAGTTCGTCGCGTCCCTGTTGGTAAGGCGGTCATTTAGTAGAATGTGTACGTGCTAATATTGGCAACAACCAGGCTCTAATTCAACCACGTTTCACCACAAACACGTTTACGTCGTGGATACGTGGTGCATTAAATAATTTATCTGTTTGCAAAATGTAGTATCGGGCGAGCCAGAGACGAGGCTACGGTACAACACACGAACCTAATGTCATTTTAATGCGTTTTGGACGACAGGGCTTCGCTCAACAACTAACGTACGCTACGCTCGAGAACTACCAATGATTCAATAACGGGAGAAGTAGCTAACAGAGTTATTATAAGTACTACTATCACAGCTAAAGCTACACGGGACAGGTTGCTGTAAATACTTTGAAACGTAGAAACGGCGCTCTTTAGTTACCTCTGTCTGCTGTGTGTGTGTGCGCCAGACAGCAGGGGGCGGGGCAATCCGACCCTTTTTACACACGTGCCCTTTTCAAATGACAAACCACGACTTGTTGTCTTATTGTTAAATACTTTAGTCTCATCAACTAACAAAATGCAGTGGATGAACAGAAGAGAAATCTAAATCTAATCAATATGTGGTGCGACCGCCGCCCTTTGCCTGCAAAACAGCATCAGTTCTTCCAGGTGCACTTGCACACAGTTTTTGAAGGATCTCGGCTGGTAGGTTGTTCCAAACGTCTTGGAGAACTAACCACAGATCTTCTGTGGATGCAGGCTTCCTCAAATCCATCTGTCTCTTCATGTAATCCCAGACAGACTCGATGATGTTGAGATCAGGGCTCTGTGGGGGCCATACCGTCACTTACAGGACTTCTTGTTCTTCTTTATGCTGAAGATAGTTCTTAATGACATTGGCTGTATGTTTGGGGTCATTGTCCTGCTGCAGAATAACTTTGGGGCCAATCATGCATGATGGATAAGTATCTGCCTGTGTTTCTCAGCATTGAGGACACCGTTAATCCTGACCAAATCTCCAACTCCATTTGCAGAAATGCAGCCCCAAACTTGCAAGGAGCCTCCACCATGCTTCACTGTTGCCTGCAGACACTCATTATTGTAGCGCTCTCCAGCCCTTCGGTGAACAAACTGCCTTCTGCTGCAGCCAAATATTTCAAATTTTGACTCATCAGTCCAGAGCACGTGCTGCCATTTTTCTGCCCCCCAGTTTATATGTTTTCGTGCATAGTTGAGTCGCTTGGCCTGGTTTCCATGTCGGAGGTTTGGCTTTTTGGCTGCAACTTTTCCATGAAGACCACTTCTGGACAGTAGGTGGGTCCTACAAGTTTCTGCCAGTTCTGAGCTGATGGCACTGCTGGACATCTTCCGATTTCGAA
>JAVQJF010022082.1:0-57558 GCA_036023855.1 Gadopsis marmoratus
CTCTCTGGTCTCATTCTTTCAGTCTAGCATAGAACGAGTAGCCCAGCATGAGTCATAGCCCTGTAGCTCCTCCCCCTCCTGTTTTTAACGACTTCTCCAATCAGGTAAAAAAACTAATCAACATAGCTTCCTTCCCTTTACTCCCCCCCCTCCCTCTCTGTCTCAGTTATGTCAGGTTATTCAGTTAAAGTGACAGTGCTTCTCTCCTCTCCTCATTCTCTACTGTGGGAAGTGCTCCACCAATCAGATTACCATCGATCGGACATTCCCAGAGATGGGTGAGTGAAGAAAGGTCTTCGCCTTGACTGTCTTCTTCCTCTGTTTTACACATTTATTCTTCTTCCTTTGCTCCCAAACCTTTGGATGCTCACAAAGTGAACGTTATATCTTACCAGTGATGTCCTGGTTCATCACTGGTCTGCCCGAGTCGTTTTAGCTCCCCCGTTACGTAAAGCTGGCCAATTAAGAACACGGCTTCCTGGCCTCTGGACACGGAGCTGCCGAGACCGCAGAGTCATAATTAACAGACATCCACTCCACTCAGCATTACAGTATGTGCATGCGATGACCGCCCTGCTCTGCAGACAGTGATAGATCTGCTGGTGCTTTCATTATTCCTGAGAGATGTGGTGGGTGGATGGATGGATGGGGTGAGGGAATTTCTCAATGACAAAAACACCTTTCCTGGCTTCTCTCTTGCTACATTATGTGGCCAAAATGATGTGGACAGATGACCAAAGCCAATATAATATCTGTTGGCTGGTTTCACCTTCTCTGTACTTTTGTTTCTGGTTGGTAGACTTTACGAAGGGGGTCGATGAAGGTTTCGGTGAGGCAGGTCTAACGATGCCTCTACCTGTCACCACTTAATGGAAATAAGTTGACTCAAAGACTAACTCAAGCAAGACTAAAAAAAGCACTAAAAATTCTCCTCCACTCTTCTGGTTTCAGTCTTTCCACCAGATGTTGAACCTGCTGCAGGGATTTGCTCCTATTCAGAGCATCAGTGAGAACCAGCACTGATATTGGGTGACTTGGCTCCAGGTTAGTTCCAGTTCAAGGTCAAGCCCTCTTTCCACCAAATCAGCTCTGGTTGTTCAACCTGTTTCTAGCGATCTCGGATTCTAGCAAACCAGGGCTTCTACTACTTTTTAGCGAAGCCATTGTAATCAAGGATTCGTCATCAACAACGCACAAAAGTCAACAGTAGGAGGAAGAAGACGGATCGCTATTACAGATATTTGTTATTCTGTTAATGATAAGTAGACGTAGAAGACCGTTACCATAGAGACCAGAGACCATTGTTGCCTTCTCCATCCTCTCTCTCCAGCCTGTAGAATAGAACACGCCCACTGATGATGTCACTCTTTGCACTTCAGGTCAAAGAAAACCTTCTGTTTTTGCAGCTGGGAAGCAGGTTCTCGGGTTCTGAACCAATATATTTTTGGTTGAAATGCTCCGAATTTTTCAAAATTAGGTGCGCGACACAGAACAGAACCCATTTCATGTTGGTGGAAAAGGGAAAGGTATTGGATTATAGGCTAAGGGGCCCCTAATGCATGTGGAGAGTGTAGTGCGGTAAATATAAGGCTTTGGGAGTGGTACATTAGGCAGAACGACAGGTATTGTTGCACTTCCCAGGCTCAGTCATGTGAATATTCAAAGCTCCAAAAACTCCCTAAGAAACCCATGAAGACATATTGGACATAATAACCCTGATTTTTACACCCAAATTCAAAGCCTTTTGCTTTGAATTTGCTTCTCCTTGCAATTGGCCAGCTCACCAATAACTGTGGACCTCAATATTGGGGCTTCCCTGGCGCTCTGGTCTGCCTAGAACATGCTAGGCACCAACATTTACTGTTCAGTGTCATGGAAAAGCAATGGTGGTGTTTCTGCTGTGCTGGGCTGTTTATGTCCTGCTGACAGTGGTCTCATTGTGAGCTGCAGTATGTCGGGGGGGGGGGGGGGTGACGCCTACACACTGACTCAAACTGCACATTCCTCACAACACCAGACAGAAACCATGGAGACAACAGCTAGTCACCAAAAACACCCTCTTCTCTTTTTTCTCAGTTTCTGTTTGTTTTTGCTCTCTCTCAAATTGAAATCTGCTGACCTTGGCGGCGGAGTGGATCCACCATCAAGCCGGTCACTCCGGTCTGAGCTCCTCTTGTTAGCGAGAAAGTGTCCTGCTGAAGCCAAGATCCCTACCAGCAGTTGGAGTGGGGGGAAGGGGGTCACTGTCCTGTAAACTGACCGCAGAAAGACTCATATATTAGGACGACAAACCTTTGACGCATCGAAAGCAGCTCATTTATGATCAGTGCGGTGACAGAGAGAGAATATTACTTCTTCTACCGAGTTCAGAGTTCGCACGGGAAGTGGTCGTCAAGACAAAATCCGTTGTTTGTAACTGCCCTTTACAACAACCACACAAAGAAGCGTTTTCTGATTGGACGCCCCCGTCGGCAGAACGGCATCATTTGTGAGTGCCATCCAAAATGGTATGAAATCACAGCTGCAAAAAGAAAACCATTTCATAATATGACAGCACTATGGTTAAGGTTTGATAAGAGACAAAAAACAACTAGATAAAATAAGTACTTAGCAGATGTTATTGAGACAACATGGTTTGGGTTAAAATATCTATTTAGAGAAAGACAGGGGACCTTCGGCGGATGGTAGAGTATTTCTTCATTGAAAGAAGCGCAAAGAACGGCTCCCCTGCTACGTCATATGGTTCATTGATCTGATTGGTTGAAGTTAGCCCGTGATAGACAGATGGTTCATCCGATCACCCGCCAAGTATTCTTTGAACGTGGCTGCCCTTTTCATAACAGTTTCCAAGGGTGACTTGGTGATGGCTTTGTGTAACAAACCATCTGGCGTGTCAGGTTCACTGTACACATCAGCTGGAACGGCAGTGGGTCGTTTTCGGTAGCTGCGACAGAGCAGAAGAGCAATGAAGCCGCAATGGACATTAAGGGTAAGAACAGCAAATGTTTTTACTAAAACACAAACCTGTTTGTGAACAAACAAACTTCTTTAACGGTTACAGCTGCATCATAAATTAAGAGATCGGATATCAAATATTTCTCAAATATGTACGACAGGATTCAGGATCCTGGGTCCTGACAGTCATGACTTTGAACCACTGAACGGCACCAGTTTGGGCCCAAAGGCTACTGGAACAAACCAAAGGCTACTGGAACAAACCCACATGGAATCGCCTGCAGAGAAGCTGCTACAAAACACTTTGCGTTGGTATTAAAACCAAAGATTTTGCGCCGGAGTCACCTCACAGCGTGCACAAGCTGCACTGTTCGCTCTTGTTGACCTTGACAGATTTGCTCCAAAACAATGCCACTGTCTTGTTGAGCAAACAATGAAAGAAATCATCAAGGTTGCTGGGGGGGGGGGGATGTGTTCGCTTTTGTAAAGGAGAGGAAACAAAAGACATGGAGAGAAAAATGTGTGCATGGAGAGGGTACGTATAAAAGACTCAGCCTGAGCGTTGGCTGGGCGCTTGAAAGGGTGATCCGTCAAGAGAAGGGCAAGTGTGTATGAAAGAGGGAGCTAAAAATAGTGGAGTGTCTCTGAAGACATCATGGAGGGAGCAGAGGAATCACCTCCGCAGCCTCCGGCAGAAAGACCGGCAGAGAAACAGGAAGCATGTGTGCGCTGCTGGGAAGTGCTCTGCCTCCAAAGCACGAGTATAGTGCGCATTTACAGTACATACAGTTAATGTGTTTGCATGCCGCTTTATTTCCTTTGTTAATTCCTTAATTCACTCAGGAATCTAAGATACATTTAAAAAGGAGGTTGAGTGGTAGAGAGGCTGCGAGGTAGCGACGGTTTTCTCTTTTAGATTCTCTGTTCCTGCTGCTGTGCTGCTCCTCTCAGTGGACTAACAGCATTGCTGGTTGCCTTGATTTCCAACTCAAGGTCCACTTACTAGCTTCCAAACTGTACAAGGCGTTGCAGCGAGGTGCAGGGGATGCCGAAAAGAAACGCAGCGGCAGCCCGGCGTCTCGCGGCTGTGGCCAGTGAAGCTGGCGATCACGCCGGAAGGCGTGTGAGCTCAGTTGCTGTTACGTTTTGATCCACAAGCACCACGAGGACCTCTTGTTCGTGTTGACTCAAAACCCCATCAGAGTTCACTTTGGACCCGGGAAACTTCACTCAGAGTTCACTTCTTCTGTGATAGTTCCAGAAAAGGCCAGTAAGTGGAGGCCACGAATGAACTCTGATTCCCAAACCCTTTATATTTACTTATATGAACTACCACCGCCGGCGTTTGGCACTTCAACTGGTGAAGGAGCTGGCTAGCTGAGTGTTGCGTTCACTGCTCTTTGTTAATAAGAAATAAAAGAGATAACGGCTTTGCTACTGTTTCCGGAGGTTAGCTAGTCTGCAGCTGATATCCGTCAAGGAGAGCGCTGCTGCAGCGCTAGCCGGCCGACGTGGGGTGGCGTTATTTTTAAACTGATACGGGTCCATTAAAATATATATTGGAGACCAAACCACAACTAAAAAGGAGACAGAATATTGCTGTCCCTTCTCAGTGGGAATGTCACTAGTGGCTTCACGTTGCAGAGTGATTTGTTTCCTTTTTAAATACCATAAATATATCTATATGAATATTCTCAGAGTAGATGCTCCCCGTCTCTTCTCGACTTTCATCCTCCCTCAGAGCCAAACTGATCCTCTCTGCCGGCGCTGGGCCAGAGTCTCTGGGAGCTCCGTCACTGATCCTGGCTCACGTCTGTGTGTGTGTGTGTGTGTGTAGGTGTGCGTGTGTGTGTGTGTGTGTGTGTGTGTGTGCGCACATGCATGCTTAAGTGAGTGTGGTGTCACATCGATTGACACTCCTTTGTAAGCTCTGTGAGATTTGGGTTTCAAGTGAACATGCTGTCGCGCTGTGTGTGTGTGCTTTATATATATATATATATTTATGTATATATATATATATATATAGAGAGAGAGAGAGGACAGTGCTGGTGTTGATAGTGAGTTCATTGTCATTGACACCATGTTGCGTGCACTGACACACTCAAACACACACACAGCGGTTAAGTGCTGGAGCAGCAGCTGTTGGACTAAGCAGGTCTGTGGCCTCTGGGAGCTGCAGAGTGTCAGCACACACTCTACAGCAGTGAGGTGTGTGTTGGTGTGTTGGTGTGCCGAGCAGTCCTTCCCGTGGTGACATGGACTGGAGCCAGCGACCACAGTCTGGGTTCCCCTGCTGCTTTAAACTGGGTGGAGAAAACATCAGAAACACCTAATACAATTCAATAGCAGCACAAACTAAACTGCAGCCTCCAGAGTGACCTTAAGGTTGAATCACTGCCTCGCTACAAAAACTGAACATTGTAAAATTGTCTGATGTCTTGCACCGTGAGATGTTGATGGTGCAAAGAACAAAATGCTAAACACCTCATGAGGTTTGTAAAGGTGTGAGTGGTGTGTTTTCACCTGCTTTGCCGCACTGGGCTGGGTTGGATACGAATGCATTTGTTTTAGCAAGGTGTGCCTAATAAACTGGCAACTAGTGTAGTTATGGAGGTTGAAATTAAGGCATGACCTGTTAGAGGCTCATGTGATTTAAAAAGACACCCCCCCGGCTGGTCAGGAAGCATTTCTTTCCCATTGCCATGACCTGTCTTCTCACTCCTGCCGGCTGGTGAAGCAGTGTGATAAATACATGCACTTTATCTGTGTGTGCAGGATGTGTCTGAAACGAGGTGTGAAGGGCTTATGAACATCACCAGTTAAGGTCGACGCCTACCTGCCAAGATAATTGCTATGTTTTGGTAGAAAGACCTGTTTTCAGTGTTATTCAGTGTCCAGACTGAAATGTGAAATTCTGGCTTTATCCATGATCCATCCAGAAATAACCTGGTTTCCAGCCGTCAACAGCCGTAATGTTCCAGTAGCAGTTTCACTGCCTTCCGTAAAATCGCCTCAGAATTTCAGACGAAGCTCGAGGCGGCCTGCCGGGAGCTGATACTTTTGGGGGAAGCGCTTCCAACGCGTTTCTTGTTGGAAATCCTCAGGCTGAAGAGCGGAGGCGTGGCTCGATGGAGCTGGCTTTTCAGGTTCAGTGTCTCATCTCTCGCGGGTTCAGGTTCTGGCTGACTTCTCGTTTCAGACATATTTTGTTAAGACGGCCCAGCAGAATTCAAAAGCGCCTCGTCTACGCCGGAACACCCACTGGCAGTCTTCTTCTGCACGTCTGCAGCATAACAGGAGGAGGAGTGAGGGATTATGGGGAGAGAACACATGGCGTCACAATAGTGCATTTGTATTTATTAATAAACAAAATATACATGTGGGCATCTTCTTTCAGATATGTTTAACATCTAGACAGTTTCAGATGAGCGCAGTGGGAATTTCCAAATTCTTTAGGATGGAGGTATAGCCCTCTCTCCACCCCCTCCTCCTCCTCCTCCTCCTCTCCCATGTCGTCTCGCAGCCAATCAGAGCGCAGCGGCTGGCAGACAGGCAGCAGGCTTGTATTTGGGTCACAACAGCAGGATGCCAACTCAGCTAAGTGTGCCGCGGCACTGCGCGTGGAGGTGCTGGCTCACGACGGCTCATTGAGCCAAACACGTCCAGATACTGGGAGGAAGCTGGGAGCGTCGCTGCAAATGTGACACCTGGTTGGTTTGGATGCAGGAAGGAGAAGAATGGAGTTGCACCTTAAAGAGTTGTAATGTGATATACTGAATATCTGGCTAAATCTACAGTAGTTAAGTATATTTATGGAACCAAAAGTTATAATAACCCTCTTAATCCCTAAACCTCTGTCTCGATAATGGAATGCCAAAAAATGAGTAGAGTACACCGCTGCAACTACGAGATCTACATGAATAATGTTGATATTGTAATAAAGGTAACACTCGTGAGATTTCTGCAGAGGTGCAAGCAGATGTTGCTGGGATTTTGATGGTTTATTCATTGATCAGTTGGTCGTGACGTCATCGACATCGGGACAGCTTTGATTTTGGGCATTCACCGTGCTCCGATGGAGAAAGCTGTTGACTACGCTGTCAGTCAGTAGCTTGGTGTTTGACTTGTGTGTCGTTTAGGTAGAAATGGTCACGCTGTTTTACTGTGTCATGAATGTGTTGCTACGCGTTTGAATGCCAACGTGAAACTGAAGCGTACGTGCTAGCGGCCTTGGGCTCAAGGGGATAAACTTAAAATCAAACTTAATTTGAAAAGCAAAATGTACAATGAGAATATTTAACATAAAACTCATTATTTTAATGGCTACGACCTGTCCGGCAGTGTGGGGTTAGTCCACAGTGTCAGGACCTTAGCGCCAGGGTTTGGGGTCAAGATCTTCTTTCTAGAGTGGCCATGTTTCCTCAAAGGAATCCGTCAGAGAGGTGGAAACAGCAGCACATAGACCAGAATGCAGTGAGTGAGGTACTCGCTAAGCCGTGGTTTTTGTTTTCATCTGGAGGATCATAATCAGCAGCTCTTTAATGTTTTTCGTTGGACCCGTCTCTAATTTCCTCGCCGTGGAAGCATATTCTGAGCCGACCTCATCGCCAGAGGACCCCGACAGCAGGAAACTCTAATGACTTCTGATACACAGGAACAACACATCTGGTCGGAAATCGGTTCAAACTGCTTTTCAAAGAATCAGGTCATATTTACATGATAATCAGTGCAGTCTGGCAACATTCAGCATTAACCAATAACACGCATTTTACTTATAAAACATGCTGCTCTGTGAGGCTCAGGCACGGCTTGTAGAATATGACGTTCTCATGAAGTTCTTGAACAATTCAGGATGATCAGGATATAACCGGGAGTCTCTTTGCACAACATACCCAGGGTTTTGCAATACCATTTGATTTCTGCCAGGAAAGCGATGATGAAAGTGATTTCCTGCATATTACATGTTGTACACGGCTGAGATGCAGGATGTCTCCTGCAGCCTCCAGCTGGGCCTGAAGCAGAGCTCGCATTAACTTCTGTGGAGCCGCGGTGTTCAACGAAATCATCTGTGTGTGTGGAGGTCACTCGTGTGCCATAGCTATATTAGCAATATAGAGAGAAAGACATCAGGGCTCATTAACAGCCGCGGTCTGACAGGCGAGTCGAGTCAGGTCGGAGTCATGGTGGAAATTAATTTGCGCAGGGAATGTTGAGCTATCGGTGTGCGATAGAGAGAGATAGAGAGGAGAGAGAGCGAGGAAGCCCAGAGCTCTCTGGAGAAGGTGACAAAGCAGACGCTAATTATGAAGCTCCGACTTGAGGCACTGAAGGTTTTGCTGCAGGGCTGAATATTTCCCCAAAACCTGAGTGTGTGGCTTTGTGTTTAATAAGTTGAAATGTGCAGTTATTACTTGTTTAGCATTATGATGAAAGGAACTTTGATCTGATTTCAATGACGTTCTCCTGATGTACCTGCTTTCTCTCTGCCTGGCGGTGGATCATTTCACCACCTTCTCAGCCTCTTTCTGGGACATTCGGTGGACAGGTGGGGGATTTGATCTTTGGTGGTGGTACAGATCTGATAATTGTTGCCGTTCGATAGACCTGTGACACTAATAGCAATAGAAACTTGATGCTGAATCCCAGGGCGATGTTTGCAGGGTCGAGAACTCAATTTATCTTCAAATTGAAGTGGCGGGAGCCTTGTGTTGCAGAGATCTGTGGGTTTTGACGGAATGCTTTCAGTATTGGCAGTTAACAGCTCAGTTTCTATCGCTAGGATTTGTTATTATTATTACCATGGATGATGATACTTTTATTGCACCTTGTAAAGAAATGTCTGGGCCTGTATTCAGACTTAAGGAAATGAGTGCCAAGTAAAATATTTGACGCATGTTGGTCCTACGAGTAAAAGTATTTTAATCACCTTTCTTAACTAGGACATGACTGCCGTCTCTGACAATTAGCCCCAGTGGTTTTCAACCTGTCAGGAGGCACCAGGAGATGCTGATGGTGGCAGACACAACCTGAGCGAGACGCTTCATAGTGAGCGTATTGAAACAAAAACGGAATTCTTTATTGCGACGGACCTCGTGTAAGATGCAGCGCGTTGTCTCTACAGAAACCTCTGACGATCTCTGCAGCAGTAATAAATCAAACGTCACTCTCATGTTGTTTCCTTAATGAGACTTTTATTCGAGCACAATCACGTTTCCGTGATGTTTCCCCTTTTTCCAAGTGCCGCAGCTCAATTTAAAATTTGGTTCTTGATTAGATGCGTCCCTATTATTGCCGTTCGAACGATGTGTTCGGCGAGAGCTAGTAGACTTTCATGGAGCCGACTCTAATTTCCTGCGCTTTTCATTTGTATATCCAAATGAAACAGGCAACTGGACTGCCAATGTTTATTTACAAGCTACTATGTGGCATCATGTTGATATATAGATATTGGTTAAATTACTTTCTGTGTTTAGTCCCTTATATTTAACCTTCCAGGAGGGAAGCCTCGGTCCTCCCTTGCCTGGTCGTTCTCTCACACATGATGGAAGCAGCGTCGAAGCATTGCGACAGAAGAATTGGACAAAGAGCCAACAATGAATTTCATTGTCAGTGTTACTGCAGTGCGGGATTAGCATCAAGGGTAATTGAAATGTAATCGTCTGTCAGTGTGCCGGAGCTGGAGGAGGCCGTGCTGGGAATAATTACCAGCGGGCCACAACTGTAAGCATTCAAATGTATGGAAAATAATGAATGAATGGGAGGGGAGCTATGAAAGATGAAGAGCTCACCAACTCATTAGTGTTCAAAGCATCAATGCTGAGCAGAAGAATTAAACGTGTCCACCTTCCTGTTTGTGGAGGGAAGGTTTGGATCATAACTGGGCAGCTCCTTCCTTTTCGTTTTCATCATAGAGACCTGAGTTGGCCGGAGCCTTGCACTGATGAGTTAGTTCAGTCCAGTCTGATAATGAACTCTTAAAGGTTGGACGGTCAAAACTTCAAATCCGCTTCTTAATAGCATCCCATTCATGTGCAGCACAGTTAGAAACTCTGGAAACCTGGAAAAGAAACAATAAAGCAGAGCTGGAAAGTAAATGCTTTGCCTGCCTGTGACGGTAAGGTAGTGCTACTTTCTGGTACCTTCTATATTTCATTTCAGAGGGAAGCATTGAATTTTCTACTTCAAAATAGGAGATTTTACACTTTGTTGTATTTTCAAATACTCAAATCTGGACCTTTTCCAAATCTGAACGTTAAAGTAATTCTTGCATTTTAACGCATTATGACACCTGTGACGTGAACCTCGAGTCCAGCGTTGGTATTTTTCCAGCAGTGGAGTATTGAGCGCCTGAATCACAGCTATGCTAAAACAGTATCCCTCCTGCTCCATCAGTTAACTCACAACATTTATTTATCCGTTTCAACATAGTGAACTAATCTCTCTTGCTGTGTTTAAAAGATTTACCAAAACGGTGCAACATCAAATCCCCAGCATTTTCCCCAAACACCACCCATCACCCTCCTCCTCCACCTGTGCCACACCCGGTATATAGCTCCTGGAAAGCATCCAGAAAAAGGAGTTGCGGCAGGTTTGGCAGTTGCCGGGTCTAAACCCAGAGCCTGGCTAAGTCCAGGCTAGAGGAGAGTTAAGAGAAGCAAACTAAATTATTAAATAAACGTGTTAAAATGTCCAAAGTCTGCAGGCCTCAAAGAATATCAGCTAGTAGCTGTTACTAGAAGACGCAGACACTTTAATGTCGGCTAGATCATATGAATAACCGTGGTGGGCAAAGTGCAGTACTGTGTTTGTGTTGACTGTACCACGTACTGAAAGGATGAAGATTCTGCCAAGATTCTGTATTATGTGTAGACCCTAACCAACAATGAGTGTTTTGTGTGGACTTTGACCTGTGAGGGATTTTATTGTTGCATTGGTTATAATACTAAGTATTTAAGTATATCGCAGTAATCTTTCAACCACTGCAATAAACTAACATTAACGTCCTGCAACAGAAAACACATAATTGTGTATAAGTCACATCACTGAACATTTTGCTGCGCTTTACATTTCGAATCTTCCAGGCAGCAAGTTGGATTTGTTTCGATGTGCAACAAACACGTTCCGGTTGAGTTTTTTAGTGCAGTGAAATGAGACTTGGAAAAGGCCCATTAGCTGCTCATCTATAGCCAGACGTCTTTAACACACTGCATGTGATTCGTTCACTGTCTACATGCGCAGTGCTGACGGACATTACCAAAACACTGGCTTGTAAACGAAAGTCGCCTGCTGGTTCAAATTCCCAAAGCACTTGGGAATTTCCATAAGGATTGAGCGTGACACTCTTTGTCCACGGGACTTTGAGCAAGGCACTCTGCCTCTCTTTGATTCTCTTCCTTCTGACGTTTAAACGCTCAGCAGATGAAAGTGTTTTGCAGATTTTGCATCCAGTCTTCAGCGGATCTCTGTAAGATAGACGTGGGCTGGTTCTCAGGGTGAAAGCACAGAAGACTTTAATACGTTTGGAGGGGGGTGGGGGGGGGGGGTTGCGTCATTGGGAGTTTGTCTCCTCCTCCTCTCCCCTCTTCTCCTTTCATCATGTGGCTGAACGAGGACCTTTTTCTTTCTTCTCCTCATCCTCCTCAGATTTGGTTCTCTCCAGCGGCTTAATTGCTGTGTGTTGCTGCGTCCCCCTCAGTCCTGTGAGTTACAGAGAACTGGGCTCATTAAAGCGAAGAGCCGGGAAGATTTGCCGGTCTCTGGTCACGACAAGATTTCCTTCTGATGGCACGTCGTCAGCGAGGCGGACTCGTGGCCACTGAACTGGCCTGAGAGCTGTCAGAAAGACTTTACAGAGCTCGGTGTCACCGCGCCGCCCCCCGCTGAAGCCTTGCGTGGGGTGTGCTGGGATGGGCAATCGGACGGATTCATTGGCTGTTCGCAGGATACATGGAGTGAATGTTTGCCTGATGGACTTTCTGACCGATTGAATGACAAAATAAGAGCCTTCACGTGCGTCAGCAGTTAAGACTGACGGCAGTAATGCTCATTCTCAGGGTCGGGGTCCTCCTAAACGGCTCAACATAAATCTGAGTGGTCATAAAAACACTCTTTACTCAAGTACTTAAGAACAATTTTAAATGACTTTTACTATAAACGATTGTGCTGATAGTACCGACAGCTGTAGTTACTGATAAGCTAATTAAACTACCAGCAGTTAAAATGAGCTCTGCCTCAAATAGCAGAATGCTACTTACACAGTGATGATGATTCCTCACAGTGGGTATTTGTCCTGCAGTACTAAGTATACTTCTTTTAATATCAGTAGGATTTTGACCGAGGGAGCTTCACTTGCATTACGGTATGTTAAAAAGTGAAGGATGTGAATGTGCGCGGCAGAGTTTGTGTGCTCTCAGTGGTAAGCGGCGTCGCTCACTGACAGCCCGCGTCTGTCACCGTTCTATGTGCTGCACAACATGAAACCGGCTCAGCTGCGGCGCCACTGTGGCCTTTCGGGACATCGTGTTGGCGTGTGTTCATTCTAAAGGCTTGGTTATCCCGCGGTGCGCTGTAGACACCCGTCACGGTTTAACGACGCTGGCTGCAGGAGTAAAGTCTTGAGCGGGAACGTGTTTGAAGGGGTTTGATGACGATATGGCAGGTGGCACTCTGCAGCGAGCAATGGCTACTTAGGAATAAAAACAAAGGAGCGTGTTTGTTGCTCAAACTGTCTTTGTCCAGTCTCCTCTGCAGCATTTAGAATGATTGATTTGAAATCCAAGCCTGCATCATGAATGACTATTCATCAGCCATGTCTGTCACATCCATTAATGTACATCTCACCTTGATGCATGACGGGAAACACTGGAAAAGAAGAACCAAATCTGACAGCTGCTGAGTTGAACCTGAAAGTTTCCCTGCAGCTCTTTGACCACATCTCGTGTTCTCTATCAGACCAGGAAACCGCCACGCTTTTGTGAAATGATGGCAGCTTGACAAACTGTTCGCGGACGAAGGTAAACTGCATTTTCATACGACAGACAAACTAAACTCCACTGTTCTCTTCAATCTGTCCTTTTACTTTACAATCTTGAGCGCATTTTACTGCTTGTCCTTTGTGACTTAAAGAAATACTTGAGTGGTTTATTATTGCACTGCTGTAAACCTACCCAGAGACAGATTTAAAGAAGACATCAATGCATAAGAGGGAAAGATACCCTGACAGTTACTCCCTAGTATGGCTCCTACATTTCCCATAATGCAACTCGATACCATCTTTCATTAGGCTCTCCCTACGGGGAAAAGCCAATCTCCACAAACTCCAAACCTTCAGTTTGCTGTCCGTTTGTTGCACCACTAACCAGGACGTCTCCATGAGTATGTTCTCGTGCACGTCCTTTGACGTGCGCTTTGGTTTCTTCGAGTTCTCCCAGCGCTGCTTGGTGGTTGCTTTACAGTAAGTAGGACACGTGGGATGTTTCTGTCCGCTCCGATGTTACAAACTGATGAAGGGAAACGGCTGCAAGTCAGCTGAAGAAAATGGAAATGAAATCACAGATATTTGCAGCTTGTGTTGTGTTGATTAGCGATGGCATCCAGCATCACTGCCTCCTCTGATGTGACCTGAACACAGCGTGGAGCCGTTTCACTCTCGTGTCTCCCTCTCGAGGCTTGACCCGCTTTCTTGGCCTCCCTCGTCTTCCTCTCCTCCCCCTCTCTCCACGCTGACGGAGGGAAAAGAGGAAAGAAAAGGAGGAGCTGATTACCTCATTAGCGGAGAGAGGGGAGCCGGTTTTGTCAGGATGTGGAGAAGGAGGGGAGGGAGGGGTAAATCATATTCAGTATATTCAATGGGATTCATATCGTCAGGGGAGCAGAAGGCGGTGAGGAGGGGGGAGTGAAGTGATGGAGGAGGGGAGGCTAACCTTGACACAGATATCCTCCGTTTCAGTGGACGTACAGTGTGTGTGTGTTCAGGGAAAGACTCAACTTACAGCAGTTGAAACACAAACAGGCGTGATTGGATGCTGGAGCTGAGTGTCTCCATCATCTGTTGCCTGGTAGATTTCTGTGCTGAGAGCTAACCATTGGTCTCCTCTCCTCCGCTCCGATTGGACGGCTGCTCTCAACATGCCGGTTTGACAACAGGTAAGCACATCTCATGCCATCTGTGTCCGCATTTCTCTCTACATTCGCCTTTATTAGTATTATTTATTGTTTTGGTATTTTTCTCTTAGGACAGGATTAGTGAAAATAAAACGGTGGCTGTTCTTGAACTTTTTTTGATTACAGTCATGATCCTGGTCTCTTGTAAGTCTTTGGAGTTTTCATATAAGTGAGCATTAGGTGCTATTATCCTTAGACATATGTGACTGTCCTCACATCACACGGACTGCATCTTGCACTGGTTTATTTCGGATCAGGTTCCAAAATTTAAATTATTTTATTCTTTAATTTTACTGACCTTTTTTGCAGGCACTCCTGTAATATTGCAAAAACAGTTGTAATCTGTTTTAAGTATGTAATCTGTATATATATAGAATTATAGAACGGGAAGGCTCAACGCTGAGTGAGGGTTCAACTGGAGGCCTGTATCTGGGCCCAGACCTCCTTTTACATGTAGTCTCATGTTTAGTTTAACATTACATTCCTGATGCTGAGTTACTGTAGAAAAGGCCTTGACCGAAGTGCCTCTGGCAGCAAAGACACTTTCTTTTCTTTTAGTTGTGTCCACTCCTGCACACCGTACCTCCCTGCTCATATACTGCAAATAGCAATTAAAAAAATGCCACAAAAATCTTTATTAAACAACCAAATCTTGATCATTTCAAATCCAATATTTCTTCGGTGATCTGGAACCCCGTGCCGGACAGCCGAACAGACTGCGATGCTTAATTCATGGTATGAAATCGATGTTCAGGCCCATTTCTATCTATGTGATCTCATTAGCCACGGGGGGCAGCCCAGGAAAGTGAGGGACGGCCGCGCACCCCTCGGCCTCACTGCTAAACCACCAGCGGCAGTTAATCAATGTTACAGAGAAACGGGGTGTTCTTGCCTCGGATGATAGGTTGGAACAAAGGAGGATGGCATCAAATGATTGACAGCAAGGTGGGCAATTATAAGACCAACGTGAGGATCAATCAATATTGTTTGGTTAATATGAGGGTAGGAAAATGTATGTATTGACTGTGTGCGAGTATCACTGTCGGTTTTGAGCATCTTCTCCTTTTTGCTTTCTGTTTGGGTGTACAGTGTGAATGAAAAGGATGTTCTCTCCCGTTGCTGTAATAAGATGTAAATAGGCCAGAGCTCTGTTTTGGCGTCTGGCAGGTCTGATTCAAATCTGAGAGGCAGTGGGCTCATCAATCTTGTCGGACAGCTACAGACGAGACCCCATCAGAGCCCCACTGGGCTCCACACAGGCCTGCTGCTGGGTGACAAGCTTCTTCTCCACACTTCCTCTTTGCCCATTGCTCTTTCTTGAGTATAGCACTGAAGGGGGAGCAGGTTGCAGAAGGTTTTTTACTGTAAATTCACATTTCAAAGTATTCTTTTAATGATCTTCTCAGTGTTTCTCACCACAGCAACACAGGCGTTTCCTGGATAAGTTAGATCGATGAGATGCTACAGGGTGATGCTGTGGCCATCAGTTTAAATTATTTCACCTTTTTTTCAGAGCAGTTTACAATTGGTTGGGGGGGAGAGAGAGGAAAGAGGACACACAGGAGTACAGTTCCACATACTATGTGGAACATAGAGATGTAAAGCAATAGTAGTAGTAATGGTATTGATAATGTGATGCACTGAGGGATGGTGAACCAAGCAGAGGACTCAAATGCACGATCCGAAGACAACAGGCAAGTTCAAAAAACATTTTACTGGAGACCAGCAGGGTTCGGTACAAAGTAGGCAGTCGGGAACAACAACAGAGCCGATGGATGATAAGCACAGTTTAGGTGAGGACGTAAACAGGGTCATACACGGGGGAGCCGAGGAAACACAGCGGTACTTTGCCGGAACATTAGTTACGGGGAACTGAAACGACCTGGCAGTGAAGGAAGGCCAGACACCATCTTAAATACTCACAGGGGTGATGAGTGAGTGGCAACAGCTGGCTGATGACAGACAGGTGAGCTGATGACAGACAGGTGAGCTGATGTGCTGACGTGAAACAGCTGAGGGACCGGAAGAGAGCCTAGGCAGAGGGTGTGACAGTTAATATGAATTAAAAATAGTACTAGTAGCAATACAATAATAGTAATAAGAGCAACAACAATAACAGCAGGAACATGGGGGCAGCAGGTGGCTGCAGCCACAGATCCAGACTCTACAGATCCAGACTCCACAACTCCGGAGGCAGAAATACCTACAGAAAGCAACAGAAGTAGAGAGAGAGAGGAGAAAGGGATGTAGTCGAGTTAGTAACAAGCATTAATGGGATAAGAGGAGGGAGAAGAGAGGAGCTCAGTGCATCATGGGAAATCTCTCGGCAGTCTAGTCCTACAGCAGCATAACTAAGGGGGGGCTCGGGGCTCATCGTCCACTAATCTCAGGGTTGGTGGTTCAATCCCAGGCTCATCTTGTCTACATGTTGAAGTGTCCTTGAGTAAGAAACTGAACCCCAATCTCTCCCGATGGTTAAGCCAGTACCTTACATGGCATCTCACTGTCTGTTAATGTGAATCATTTACCGTTTACCAATCACGACCCCGCTTGTTTCAGTATGACCTATGCTGTGCAGCAAAACAACTGAATCAATATGTGAAAACAAAGCCATATTCTTCCTGTTTACGCCTCATGAAGCTTACTGTAGAACGATTTTCGTCTAGTAGATTTTGGATGTTATGTGATGACACTTTGTCCTCCTCCTGTCCTCTGTCCTCTGCCATACCTAAATTATTTGTCAGAGTTGAATACTACCAAGACACATCAAATAAACGTCCTCTGATCAACCTCCTCTATCCTCTTACGCTGGATTCAATCAGGAACATTTCATGTGCAGCTAATTTGTTGAAGTGCTCCAATATTCACCCAACACTTTACCCCAAAACGTTTGCTGTAGAAATAAATGTTGCCATGTTTGCAGAACACATGACTAGTCGGGTTCGGAGTCAGAGTTCGGGTTCTCCTCCGCTGAAGTACACGCTGACTTTGTTTGGTTTAAAGTATCACGCTTGTTTGTGATGCCTTGTTGGAGTTTCCTTTTCTGTATTATTCCCTTTGCCTTTGACTGTACTAACATGTGGTGCTTAGCTCCTCCGACAGTACGATTTGCAGGCCTGTTGAGTTTGTCAGAGGATTCCTGAGCTGATGTAGTGGATCAACAAAGCTCACGTTATTGTTGCCGTTGTTCACGGCCACAGTCGCCTCTTCAGACTGTGTGAAGTGAGAAGACATGAGCGCACCCAAAAATGTTTCAGCGGAGGTGCTCGACTGTGGAAGTTCTATTTATAGTTGAATTAGCTGGACGTTTTCCGTTCTGCCTCCTGTCTAGATCCCAATTTCCTTTCACGTTTCTGTCTCCTTCCTGCTCTCCTTTCCTTTACCCTCAAGTCATTCACACAAAGCCAGCTGCAACATGCTTATTATCAGCCATATTGAAGGTCTCCTAAAGGAAAGGAAAAAGGTGATGAATGCTGTTCAATTGCATTCACTCGGGCCGGCTGCTGTCAGAAATGTCTGCCTTAAGTGCTGCAGAGGCCATCCTCTTGACTCCTGGCTTCACTTGGTAGGTTTCACCACAGTGTGAGTGTGCGGGTGGCCGACTGTGGCCTGCAGGTCCAGGAGCTCTGAGCGCTGCATGACTGAAACGATTTCTCTCTGCCAAAACACCGAACCCACAAAGAAATGAAGACATCAGGCAATCTGCTGCCTCCTGAGCTGACTTTACTCATGCAAGTGTTCAGCTGGGCTTTCAGCAAATAGCTTGGATTTTAAGAACTTTCTTTTCTTTTCTTTGATAGAACCACCTTTCAACTTTCACCTTTCACTGCACTTATTGCAGGATCCTTCACTTGTTTTAGTCTATAACAGATAAACTAGGTTTTTCCAGGGCTTTCATCCACATCACATGGTCTTCCTCACTTAATGTTTCCTCTTATCATGTGGTCACAGATGGCAGCTGATTTATCTCCATGACAACTGGGCAAAATCCATCCGCTTTGGAAGACAGTGAGATGTGGTTGGTTGAAAGCTTCCTTTTGTCAAACACTGAGCCGAAGGTCAGGAGTCAACTTTCATGCCCATCAACAAACAGCACTTGCTTATACCTAATAAGACCATAACTTATTACATAAACCATCAAGTCTTCAAGTCATCAAGTCTTTGAGAGTCATCCAACCAGAAGAAGAGAACACAGTAAACATTTTACTCTGCATAGCCCTTAACTCATTATGTAAAGGGTGGAGCCCAGTTTTTAGGCGAATTTGAGGAGCATTTCAGATATTTGACTGGGAAGCATCTGATAATTAATCAGTTTGTTTTTACAGAATGGTGACCAACAAATGAACTGAGCCTCGACACTTTAAAGTAGAAAAATTAACTTGTCAGTGATCTCTCGTGGACAAACTGTGTGATGGAAGAAATTACCTCAAGCAAACATACCGTATGCTGGACATTCCTGTGCTGCGGTAATATAGCGACATTTGTCCTGATGCGACAAAACATTCAAACTCAAAACACTGTTTTGAAAGATGAAAAGTAAATGATTCGTACAAAATAAACATCTCACCTCATTAGTCCAGGTATACCTGTGCAAAATGAATGATTTAGAAATATACCTCGAGTGTGACGAGTGATTGGAAGCAAACCTGACACTGAGAACGTCATTTGTCACATTTGGGGGTGGGGGTACAAGTGTGTGACCACCACCAAACAACAGTTAACCTGTCAACGTTGATTCCCACTGACTGCCTATGGACTGCACATAGCTCAGCAGGATCTGTTCAGTCACCTTTTAAAGTTGAATTGTGATGGTGCTGTTTCTGCGTTCACGCTGAGCGGCGTGCAGCCGGCTCTCCTGCACCGGGAGGAAACCCTTCCAAACACTGACAATCAGAGCTTTCAGCATTTCTGACAACATTTGTCGTATTCCTCCAGACACTTGTCACATCACAGCAGAAAGTTTCTGCACTTTTCAAGGAGTTTCCTGGAAACTTCCAGCCAGCTGTTCCCCTCAGTATGGGGTGCTGAAAGTAAACAGTGTCATTTTTAGGAAGCTGAAGGACAAGTAAGTAAAGTAGCAGCTGTCTCCTTCTAAATAACAGGATCCCAAATGCACAAGGTACAGTTTTAACTCCTGCTGGACCTATAACATCCTCAAAACGTGTTCATAAAGCGAACAAAACGTTCAACAGAGTCTGGACGTCACATCCTGCAGAGCTGAGCGACCGAGGGATCTCTGTGAACCCAACAAGCCTGTCAGTCGAGTAAAGTTTGCTACTGTTGAATCTTTTTCTATGGAAATCAGCCCTTGACAGCCAATCCTATTTGGTTTCTTCCTTTTAAGCTACTTTTCTGTGTGGAATTTGCATCTTCCTCTCCCCTTTGTTGTTTTCCCCTGCAGGTTAGTTGAAGTGGAAACTCTAAATGACCCTTATGTGTGATTGTGCTTATCTACTTGTGTTTTTACTGTGATAAAGATGCAAGAGTCCTTTTCAACTTCAGAAGAGTCACAACCTCTATAATTTAGCTTACCATTACCTGAACCTTTAGGAACCTTATGAGACTCTTTCTTGTGTTTCCACTGCATTTTACACACTGGGATGTTTGAGCTATACTTCTTTAGTCCTGTTTAGTAGGCGAGTGTAGATATGAGAACAACTGTGAAGAAGTGATGACATTGATTAAGTTTATGTAGACAGGAGGTGGAGGTTTAGAGATTCCAGGTTCCTTCTTGAACAAGCTGCTCGGTGGCCCTTGGCTCTTGCTTCATCCTTTAAAAGGTTTGCATCCCTATTTCTGCCAGGCAGTTGTGTTTGTTGTAGTTGTCCTTGTTGCAGTGTGACAGGACGTATGCTGCACTGATCACGATCGACAGAACTGCCTCTGAAAGCCTCTGGAACTTGCATTTGCTGTCCCCTCCTGAACAGTGGAAAGAAAGGTAGTGCAATTTGTTAAGTTCCTGCAATGCGCAAATGGTTAAATCTGTCCAGGGTGAACCTAACCCCGTTTTTTGCCTCTCATGATCATTGTAGGTCATCTGTTTCACTGAAAGATAATATCTCTGAAGGAACCCAGAAGATTGTTGAGCTGAATTTGTCAACGTTTGTGCGTCAGGCACATGCATGTATCTTAACGTTAGTCTGCTTAAGGTCCAAAAGGCTCCAATGAGGCAGGAAAACATCTCTTTACTAGACTTTTGGCTTAACAGACTTTGGTTGATGTCACTCAACACAGAAACACCCTTCACAAGCACAGTCTTTCAGCTTGGCATGTTGAAACCCACTCAATACTACATTACACATGAGCATCATTTGTGTGTTGCTATGGAGATGACTCCATCCACAACCATGAAATCAGAGATCTTGAATATTCAGAGCACCTCAACATCTCAATCGGAAACAACGCAAGTGCACCAGAATTCAATGTTGTACAGTAGCCTCTTAAGCTCTATTGCCCCCGTCAACGGGGGCAACTCCGCCCCGTTTTATGACAATGCGTTATAAGGCCGTTAAACTCATACCAAATATCCATGGGCATGTCATTCCCGAGCAAGGTACTGAGCCAGATACCCAGGGCTCAAGGGGTTTTAATCCCACGGGTCCTGCAAAGCAACAAAGCAAAGGACCACGGCTGTGGAGTTCAGAACTTCTGGATCTGGTTCAGCAGAGAGGAGCAAACTGATTGATGGGAAAGGTATCAATGACACTGAGTCGTTGAGTCACTTGGTTTAATTTGCCTTCTGAGGTAGAATTTAATTCATTGTCCAGCAGAAGTGGCTCACGCTAACCACACAGTCCCCAGCCGACTCCTCACTTCCTCTGTTCTAAAGCATTCTAAACGCTGACACTTTTTCATGGTGAATTTTAATGCTTCTCTGTGACTGTTACACAACTGTTTTTGACTAAGATCTAAAATCTTTGTCAGGACGCAATGCCAAACAGCGAGTTGCTTTCAACTACTCAGATGTGAGGATTGGCAGTTTTTCAGTATTTTTGTAAATTGAATGTCTTTGGTTTCCGGTCTGTGTTCTGACATTTTCTAGAAGATGAGATTTTATTTAAAGCATTTGTTGGGTGATATGAAACACAATTAGCAGATGGAAAGTTCATGAAAATAACAGCCGCAGCTCTACCAATGACAAATCTTTTCAGCGCAACACATCCAGCCTTCATGGGACGTAAAGAATGTTCGCGTGGTGGACCTTGGGTCTTCCCGACAGTAAGCTTAGCTCCTTCCTTGTTCTGCTGAAGACAAATCATTACCCCGGGGGTAGGTACATGCAACATCCCCTGTTCTAGT
The DNA here is from genome assembly GCA_036023855.1 of Gadopsis marmoratus. Taxonomy (NCBI): domain Eukaryota; kingdom Metazoa; phylum Chordata; class Actinopteri; order Centrarchiformes; family Percichthyidae; genus Gadopsis; species Gadopsis marmoratus. The sequence continues at coordinate 21,418 of JAVQJF010022082.1, forward strand.
CCAGACAGGGGCCTTGCAGATGCCAGAATGCCATCTTAGGTGTGACTGACGCTTCGTTAATGACGTCATATTGTCATGACCTTTTGAATACATTTGCATAAAGATCGTTGGCGATTCACTTTTTTTACTTTTACCGAAATTGCTGAAATTTGCTTAAAACCATGCGACACTTTCATGGAATGATTACTAGTGATATAAATACACATATAGGCTACAGCCTGCAGGTGCATTTCCAGCATCTGTATGCATCTTCTCTTCATCTTTGTTCTTTCTCTGTCAGATCTATAAAACACCAACCAATGACGCACAAGGACGCACACTGAGAACAGTGTTTCACGCGGCAGATGTGAACTTGTCCTTGCCGAGTTGTATAGTAATGAGGCAGAGAGGGATGGTTCTGGATGTGAAAATGCCAGAGATTGTTACTTTAGGGCCTAGTTTTGAGCTACACAATGAACCAAGAGGCACAACGAAAAATGTCAAACATAAAGTGCTTTTATGATTTTCGCGCTGGATTGGATCGAAAACATATAGCTGTCTGCTCTGACAGAGGCTCTCCCATTTAAGTGTCAGAGGAGTAATTATGAGAAAATAAAAACTGCACAAAAGATTATGGGAGCACAAATGTGATTTTAGTGGAAATAAGTCATTCTTATAGCCCTCGCTGGGCCCATGTGGCTGTAACATGCACTTTAAATACCGTCTTCGCCTCAGAGGAACCGAACATGAGAGTATCATGACATCACTCAGATTGCAGTTGGTCTCTTCTTTTCTTTGTCTTGAGTATTTGTGTCTACAGCCACATTCAGGAGTTGATTCCGATATTCATTCTATTCATTCGTCTGTTGAATCATATTTATTCTGGTGTCGATTGCTAAATTAGTTGTTATTTGCATTTAATTGAATCTTGTGCTTTTGTCTGAAACTGTCAAATTTAGTCTAAACGATTATAAAAATGAGCCTGAATACACAATATTGAAGAAAACTTGGCATCCATACGAATGCTCAGCCACCTTTTGGCACATGTCACTTTTTCTGAACCAAAGTGTGCAGAAGAAATAAAAAAGAATTCTAGACTAACGAGTTGAAGAGTAAAACAGCACTGAATAAAACTGATGCTGCAGCAGTGAGTTGTTTTTGTATGTTGTCATTTATAGACTAATGGCTGTCTGTATTATATCTATTATTAAAATCTCTTTCGTTATCAGTACATTTTCTTTTGTTATTCACTGAATAATCATATCTTGATAGATTAACACTCCGCACTGTGAAGGTCACCTTGAAACAAAACACCAATGCTAACTTGATTATAACCAGACTATTACAACCAGATGGGAAATGTGACCATTAAAGCAAAACTATGAGCTAAATCAGGCTAAAAAGCTCCGTGGAGCTGCAGAGTTGGTGAGGATTCTCTGCAGGAGGCACAAATATCAACAGCTGCTTTTGCCTTGAAGTGAATATTCAAACGATCATGTAGAGAAGGCAAATTATATCTCAGAGTCTAAAAACAGACTTTAACACATCAGTATTTATGACTTCTTTGTTTCGTCTCTGTTTCTTCCTGCTCAGCCAACCTCTCGCTGTGAACATTCTCCGTCTGGTTTCCCGCTCCACCCGAGCCACCCTTCCCTCCCGCTTCTTCAGCACACCCCTACGTCGCCTCTCATGACTTGTGGGGGGTGAAAGAACACACTTGCACACAGTTGCACACACACACACACCTCCTCATAGAGCAGCCTTTGCACGACTTTCTTAGCCTTGTGTTGTGGTGTGCAGTTTTCTGAGCTGATCTTTGAGCTGATCTGACAACAAGATCAATGAGACCCAGTGAATGTAGCCCCGGATGCCTTTTCACTTCTAACTGGAGACATAAAAGAGCCCCCAGGCTGCCACATTGGCCCGAACACCCCCGCTGCTTATGGCTCTGCTTGTTTCCATGTGAGACCCCGCAGGGAAATCGCCTTTCATACAGCGTGACACTCATCTCCGGTGAAATATACAGTATGTATGCAGCGTGAGGTAATGAAGAGGTCCATATGCGAAGTGGCATTTTCACTGCCGTCTGCAGACCTTCAGTACAAAGTACAATGTGCTCCCTGGTGTCAGAGCTTTGATAGAGATGGATGGAGCCATTGTGGCTGTAATAAGATAAAGGTATCGCGTGTTGACATTTCTGTTAAGGCGCCACGAGTCACGTCAGGCGAGTTCTCAGAAGTGCATAATGAAAACGAGACTTGCAGAATGCAATCGACTGCATTTTTATCCGCCGCGCTTTATGCTCATTCAACTGCACACAGCTGGGTGAGGTGCAGGAGAAACAAGCACCACCAATCACACGCTGTCGTTCAGCTTCCTTTAACGTGAGCAGAGCTGCAGGGAAATGTCTTTCGTGTTGGTATTTTGAAGAGTTTTTAATTTGGGTCTTGTGCATTGTGTCCATATGTTGTGTTAAATATTGCTCTAACCTAAAATGCTAAGATAGAGACAGGATCTCATCCTTCTATATGTTGCTGTCGGCCCTGAAACTATCTCATTGGCTGTAGTCTAGAAAACCGTTAGCTGCTCGTTAAAGGAATAGTTAGACATTTAGAGAAATACACTTATGCGCTTTCTTGCTTCGAGTTAGATGAGGAAGACGTTTGTGACCATTTCTTGGCCTGGCCAGTAACTTCCTAAAGTCTCCGCTGGTTGCCTGGCAACCTTACGGCGACAACAAGCCTCCAGGAAGTCAGTGGACCAGCCACAAAAGAGCGACAGCACATGCATCTTGTAGTTACCTTTCTGTTTGGTGCTTGGACAGAGCCAGACTAGCCCTTTCCCCCTGCGACCAGTCTTTATGCTAAGCTAAGCTAACCGTCTCCTGGCTGTAGCTTCATATTTAAAGTTTTCCTTTAAAGCATTTCTCTATTAGTGGTCAAACACTCAGAAGGGCTCTATTAAAGTTGAACTTTAAAAAGTCCTTTAGGTGAAGCTGCACCACTTGACTTCATTCATGTTGTCTGTTTTACCTTAAAAAGTGTGGCTTTGTTCTTATCAGCGGTCTTCGGGCTCGACGCAGCCTGTGGAGCATATTTAAGGTAGCCGAAGCATTTTTGGATTCCAGCAGTGGCTTCTGTCCCGGAGGAAGACAGAAAAGCTTCAGTGCGATGTGATTAATTCAGATCCATAGCTCTTCTTTTGATTCCTCCCTCCTGCCATGACAACCTCTGTCAAAGTGTCGGGTGTCACTGTGCACATCAGATTTTTAAAATGTCCCTTGTTGCCCCAGTGTGAATCAGACAGACTGTGAAGAAATGACTTGATGTGAATTTTATTCCATATTTGTGTTTCAGGTCTTGTGAAGCTGGGCATCCACTGTGTCACGTGTCAGAAAGTTGCCATAAAGATTGTCAACAGAGAAAAGCTCAGCGAGTCTGTCCTCATGAAGGTAAGACAGTGTGTGTTATCGGTGTGTGTGTTTGTGTGTGTGACCTCGTTGTGGTCTGGGATGAACACATTGCTGTCCTTGCACAAAAGGCTTTTAAACCCGAAGGTGTTTTAGAAGACCAAAGAGCATCGACTGGCAAGGTTTGTTTTGTTTTTAATTCGTGGATAAAGACCTTGAGGTGAATCATCTCGTTTTTTTATGGTAGTCGAACATAACAACGTTTTCATAGGATGAGGCTGCCAAAATTCTTCATATCTCCTTCTGTCAACAAATCCCATAAAAAGACCAAAACCAACAACGTGTTCTCCTGCGACTTCCTGTCTGTGGCTCTCAGCTCCAGGCTGGTTCCTACTGAAGATGTAAATCTTTAAAAACAGGCTTTTTTAAAAGGCTCAGTAATTTACTCAAACAGCTGCTCGCATTACTCAAATGGGAGGAAACGGTGCATTTGTTAGGGACTATTTTCAGCGGCGGATTAATCCACATTTGGTGTTCTAAGTGAGTATTTGAGGAAATAGTTTGAAGATATAATTTAATATAAGATAAATCAGGCTGTGACACACACGCAATACTTGTTGCATGCATTCATTGTTGGTTTTGATTTGATTAGATTTTTTTGCCAACATTATCCTTTAATTGGAAGTTTTAAAATTTTAAAATGAAAACAGCAACCAGTCCTTTATTTTCTGGCTCCATTTGATATGATATGTTGTTCTTCTCCTGTGAATACGGACAATATTCAGTTTGGCATCATTTCCAGAATATTTCCAGTAGTTCCTTTGATGGAAGCTAAACCGTCAGTGATTTGGGGTTCTGTCTTCCAGCATCACAGAACCTCTCTTTCTAGAGCCGCCATTTGCACCCACATTCATTTTCCACACCCACAAGAGCAGGAAACAGACCAGAATGCAATGCAGGTACAGTTTTAAGTTTCGCCCACTCGTTGGAACACAGCTGGATGCTGGATGGTGTTTGGACAGGCTTCTGCTCTTTCATTATCACTGTCGCCACTTCTCTTTCCGCCTACACCTCAAACAAGCAGTTGGATGCAGGTAAATCAGGCAGGCTGAGTCACATCCAGCACACAGTGAGGCTGACTCATGTTCGCCAGTCAACGTATGTCCTGCTGGAAGTGTAGAGTGAGCGGGGAATACGTCTCCTTCCATTTGGTCAGCAGAGGTCGCTGCTAAATGCTCCGCCACGTTCATGATGATTTATTAGTAGGCCTATATCACCACGTGACGTTTCGGGTGGTTAATTTGCCCGTTGATTCTGTCACGGTAAATTTATGTGGTTTAGAATATATTGAACATTTCAATTATAAGTACGTGTTTTTTTTTTTTATTGTATCTACAAGGTTCACTGCTTTATGTATTTCTTTTTCTCTTTGGTTCACCATTCTGTAATCACATGACCTTTCAGGTGACCCCTTTGGACAGGTACTACGAAATGTGCCTCGAGGCCTACCAATAAATGTCCACAGCAGCATTATCTAGCGCGCAGACTGTATTTTTTCCTGCGTCTGTCTGCTGTTCGGTGCCGGACAGGTAGAGCACAGCGGGTTTACCGGAGCTTGTTTGCTTGAAACTGGGTTGATGAGAGCGGTGAGGTCGACCCAAACCAGTAGACTTGAAGGGAACTGCAGAACCGGTGAAAATTCTTTGTGGATTATCTGCCCTTTTCACATAGTTTGATGCATGGTCAGCATGAAAATGTAGTTTTGTGCAGCTTTAAATATCCACACAAAGAGGCCCAGTAATTGTAAATGCAGTAGCACTTAACGCTGTCGTTCTCCTCGTGTTGCACAGCTCTTACTGCCCGCAAAAGCTCTGAGCTGCAGGAGAAAGCTTACAAGACCTTGCAAAGTCATTTTCTGAAAACTCTGACTTTGCAGCAAAGCAACACTCGGCGGAGTCTGATGGAGGTGATAGAAATCTCATTTCCTAGACTGTGTTTTTCTCCTTCATAACATGTTAAAAGGCTGAGGCTCTAAGTGCTGATTTGACTGCCTCCATTACAGTTTTCTCCTTTATTATATTCTCTCTCTGCGGCGCACACACACACACACACACACACACACACACACACACACACTCACACTCTCACCGACTCGACACAGTTTGTAGAGCTACAGAACATTTCTGTGTGTATAATTAGCAGTGTTTTGGACTGGATTACTGTTGTGTAAAGACATTTTTGACAAGACAGGCTCATCACAACTGGCTTATTGAACAGCAGACACACACACACACACACACACACACGAAGAGGACAAACACTGTGTGTATTTGTGTGTTTGTGAGTCAGTCTGTATGGTAGATTGGACGTGCTGTAATGATCAGCAGCAGCTCATTTTCCAATGAGGAAGTTTGTGCGTCACAGCTCTTTGGTTCTTTGTCCACATCTTAAGCACTTGGCAATTACGTGTGTGTGTGTGTGTGTGTGTGTGTGTGTGTGTGTGTTGGCGGGGTCATGTGTCATTTTAATGCTGCAGTCCTTTGCTTTCTGCTGATGACATGTCCTTTCATCCTAATGAGCAAAGTGAGTGAGGAACACCCACCCACCTCCCTCCCTCCGTCCCTCCTCTCTCCTGAGTTAATACTGGCGAGCTTGATGCTGATTGGTCGCTTGATTGGGTAGTAGTGATTGGGCAGGCGCTCTTCCAGCTCAACAGGAACGTTGAGTGACGTAAGCCTACGCTGATTGGTCGAACACATGATCCCATGCAGCATCGACAGCCGCCATTTTTAACAAACCTGCAGCTCGTAGCAGGAGCCTTAAACCTGGACCAAAACACGGACAAATGGAGCGACAGTGAAGTCCTGGCTTTAGTGAGCGTATATATGCGACGAGGGAAACACAGTTATTACATGCAACATATATCCCCAAATAAAGAGGTTTAGATAGGGTACAGTACAGGAAGTCCATCAGCATTGCTATGGTGATCTGAAACACAACTGTGACTAACAGCTTTGCATCCAGGTCTTTGCTTGTACATTTCTATTAAGTCTATGATTTCAAAGGTTGTATGTCTTCGAGCATCGCTGGTGTTTATGTTATCCACGCTATTTTCTTTTTAAATAAAACATCATTCATGAAAACTGGAGTGAGTAGCATTATAGTTACCATAATATGCTGCTTGGTGACCCACCCAGCCTATTTAGATGACACTGAACTTCTCAGTCGAAGGTTAACATTAGTCAGGAGGTGAGCCTTTTGGAAATCTAACAATAGCCTTACCCGACACCGACACTGAAATCTTACTGAAACGTTAGCGTGCGTTTTGATTCATTCACACGCCTCATGTTGAAATGCTCGCACCAAAGAGGCGCAGCGGGTTAAAGGGCAAGAGAAGTGTCTAAATAAAGCTGACACTGGGTTACTGCAGGCTGCTGAAGCACAACGCTGTGGCTTTCCTCTCCAGGAGCTACAGGTCCACCTGTCACAGGGCTCGAAGTCATTCCCTTTGTACACTCAACCCTGGGCCCCAACCTCCTCCTGAAGAGCTTCGGTGGAATAACACTGCACTACTTCCACTGCAAGAGGAAGGTTATCTATCCAACCAAAGAATGGTGCCATTTTCCCGGTGAGGAAGGTCTGCAGGAAGCCTGCGTGGTACGTTCCCTGGCCACAGTGATTGCAATGGCACCAGCTCTGTTAGCATTTTTATCAGTAGAATTCGAGTGTCACGAGGACGCAGCACACTGGCATGTTCTTAGTTTCCCACTCTCTTCTCCATCAGATAATCCCATCAGCCTGTTGTGTTTCTAATTAGATCTGAATTGACTTGATGAAAGGCAGCAGATGTTTCTGTTTGCCTCTCAGCTGAAATGATTCTTTGAGTTGCACGTTTAAAACATGACGTTCACCCCTACTCTGCTTCCCCTGCGTCAGTTGGCATTTTCAAACAGACCCCTTTTGGTCCCATTTTGTTTGACATTTTCGGAGTGCTGGAGGTTTACATTTTTCTGCCTCTTTCTTTTCTTTTCGTTTCTGCTTTTATCCTGAACTTTGTGTAGCATTGCATGTATTCTTGCGAGTTTTAGCATATGAATGCACCCTCCGTTCACAACACAAGACACATTTCCATTTCCCTTGTTCATTGTTACACATGGAACCCTTTTAAAGGAATAACCCAAAGCATTTCCATATAAATGCATTTCTTTATCCCTGAGTTGGTACAGTTTATATACAATTCTTGGAGCCTTTCGGTTGGCTGCACTGCACTCTCATTGTCTAGCAACACTAGAAGATGATGTGTTCTATGTTTCTGGCGTTGAAGGAAAAGGAGGCCATTTGTTCACATGTATGAAACAACAATGATTTGTAATGGACAAATGACGTCGTCCTGTCGACAGTGGCATCACATCAGAAAGGTTTTATTTGGCTTATTGTTGGGGTTGTGCAGAAATTTAAACGTCATCAAGCAAAAATCCAAAGGAGCAAGACGCCACACTCATGCTCAAACTGGAGCGAGGACAAATCCTGTCCACGTTAACGTCATTAACTTGTCCCTGTCTCCTGTGAGACAAACAGCCTGACGTGTTTCAGAGAGTAGCACCATACACAGGCCGCGACGTCACCACGCCTGGCAAACCCACCCAGATGTCAAGCCTTGCGATTAACAGCCGAGTCTCACTGCTGCTAATGGAGCGTCTCATTAGAGGAACCACAGGTGGAGGATCCTGAGCGGCTAGCAGGCAGAGGAGAGCTACACCTCAGTCAAGGACTCATTATCAGGAGTGGAGGAAGCACAGTTCATATACTGTAGGCTGACACACACACACACACACTCACATGCATGCCATTTCATTTGAAGAGTGGTGTTTCGAGCAGTGTTTGTGAATATATTAACTTTCAGACGTAAAATGCAGGTTGATTAGCTTTACATTAAAACCAAAAAACTGAAACACGCAAATTGAAAACATTAATTACTGTAAACGGTTACAAACAAGATAAATTGTTACAATAGGACACAGTTCACTTTGCACGCAGACGTTTGGCTCGGCAGTAATGCATAATAAACATCAAAGGTATTGATTATTGGACACACTGAAAGACGGGAAAACGGCGATCACCAATTTCACTTCATGAAGAAATGTGTTGTTTTGATGTTAATTAAAATTGAAGTGACGACACTCTGTCGGTGTCAGCTTCCTGTGCGCCTTCAGTCCGGTCCTGAGGGAACTCTTGTGCGGTAAGTCTGTGTGCACATGTCTTTCATCTGTGTCTGTGTGTGTGTGTGTGTGTGTGTGTGTGTGATTAAACCTGCAGCCGATTGTGTGTCTGGATTGCTCAGAGGTTGAACCCGGCCCTCTCAAGCCTGACCGGACTCATTTCATCTCCTCAACGTCTGACTGCTTGTGTTAATGGTGTCAATACTGACTTAACTGTGTTGCTTCTACCCAGTGCTTCTGTGTGTGTGTGTGTGTGTGTGAAACCAAACAGCTGATACTTGATGATGGACAAATCAGTTGCGGTAACAACGGCAGCTGTCCTTCACAGCTCTCGCATCTTTTTTAGGAGATTATTATGGCTTTGCTTTGTCACCTGCAAAATATATATATATATATATATATATAAATGTTATAAAAATATATGTGGCCCAGTCATGAAAGTTAGAATTTTATTCCCTGACGGCGTTAACTGTAATTTTGAGAGTTTGTGGTAATCACAGTGATAATTTCCCCTTTTTCTGTGTTTAGTTAACATTAAGAGTGAAAGCCAATAGGAAAGGAGATGTGTATTCTGTGCAATCCTTCCCTAGTGGAAACTTCAACCCTTAGCGTGGGCAGGCCAGTAGACAGTTAATAACTATCCCTGCAGCTAACTCCACTGGAGTTACTCCGTACAGAGCGATAGACAACAGCAGTGACATGACACAAATAATTACATCTGAAACCCATCTGGTTACCTTACAGGAAAGTACATTAGCTCACTGGGAAATATACATTCGTGAAACTCACGAGCGTTCTTACGTGAACTCGCTCTGGATCCGGTGTGCAGCCTGCGCCTGTGCAACCACGGCGTTCAGTCTCCCCTCTAAATTAGGCAGAAGCGCAGTTGACACGGTTACAGCTTGCAGACATCACTATGATATGATTCTATTTATCAGTGTACTTTATCACCGCTTACGCTGCCCTGCTGGCTTTGGATGTCACGCGCTCGATCCGTTTTACCGACCTCAGCAGTCGTCAGTTCCCGGTCCTGCCTGCCGCCTAACGGACGCGCCGCACTTTAGCGCAAAAAGAAGCGTCTCTTACAGCAGTAACTCCCCAGGCAAACTGTATCGTGCTTTTTTTAAACAGCCCAAAAACACTCTGCCCGTTGTTCACCTGGCTACGTAGTAATAATGTACATTTACAGTTTCAGGAAGTCTGACTTCAAACGGAACAATCAGAGCTCCTGCTGCCTCTCTGAGCGTTGGACGTCATCAGGGTAAAATACACAAAGCACTCGGCGTTGCTCGTGATTCTTACTTTGGGGCATAAACACAGATGAATGAAAACTCTGGTTGATTACAACTTGGATCAGTTCTGTGAGTAACAGCAACATCTGACTCTGCCTGTTAAATGCTGAAATAGGCGAAAGTGGCTTTATCGCTAAAAAAGAGATCAAAATGGGAAAGTTTGTCCAGTTTGCATGAACCAATTTACTTGGAGGTCAAACTGGAATGTTCCTCGTTGCACACGGAGTAAATACAGTTGGACACTTTTGAAGCAGGACGTTGGTCTGCAAACTGTGATGGATATAATCATTTTGAGTTCACCTTCATTTCCTCCTTCCAAATAACCTGGAGGTTTGTTCACAGCCTGGTCGTGTGACTGCTCGTCTCGTTGCCCCTAGAAACGTCTTTTCGGCAATGTCAGCATGTTCTCAGACCTCAGCCATAACTTCACCTTAATGGCCAACCAGATTTTTTCCTGCAGATGTGGTGCATCAACATTTTATTTCCAACTTGGAGTTTAGTTGAAGTTAAGCCTCTGCAGGTGCTGACCTTCGACTCCTCGTTGTTTTTCGGGCCGCTCTCGACGCCGTCACGAGCGACATGGATGGAGCAGGCGACAGATCGTCTTTTTCCCATGATTCACCACTGGCCTTAATCTGCTCACTCGTCTGACAGGAAGCTGCTGGGCACGACGCCGGGTAGCTGCCCTGCAGCACCACCACCAACCTTGTTTCCTTTATTTTCACCTCCTCTCCTCTCCTTGCTTTTTGCTTTCCCTCTTTGTTCTTCTTCTTTTGCCGTCACTATCATTTCTTTTCTTTCCTTCCTATTCTTTCCTTTCCATTTCTTTCATGTCTCCTTTCCTTCATTCCTTTCCTTGCATTCACTCCTCTCCTCTCCTCCCCGTCTTCTAATCTCTTTTCCTTTTCTTTCCTTTGCTTCTTTGTTTCATTTCTTTATCCTCTCTCCTCTCCTCTCCTCTCCCTTTCTATCCATTATTTTCATTTTCTTTCATTTCCCCTTTTTGTCCTTAGCTTTCTTTAAGCCTCTTTCCTCTTTCCTTTGATTTTTGTACTCTCATCTTCTTTCTTTTCTCTTTTCCTCTCCTTTCCATCCCTCTCTTTAGTCTCCTCTCCTCGCCTCTCCTCCTCTGTCACAGAGCAGACCTGGTCTTCCTGTCGTTCCTCTGAATGGATTTGTGTTGCTCTATAAAACGCCTGGATGTTCTTTCTCGTCTGCCAAATCACATGACGCGGTCGACAGCGTCCGTGTGATTGCGCCGCTGCTGCCTGACCGTGATTGGACGCCAGAGCGGGCCGGGCTCTCCTCCTCAGCTCTCCTCCTCTCTTCCAGGATCACCCAGATGTCATAGCAACAGATGGCGGTTTGATTACCGAGCACATATTCCAATTTATCACCCCTCGTGCCCCTCAGCTCCGCATCGTGTTTCAATTAAGTAGGGATTTGGAGCAGCGCGCTGTAACCCGAGTCAATCCTCATAATTCATTAAGAGCACGGAGGCGTTGACTGGAGGAGGTTGTTGGCATGAGTCAGGCTCCAGGAGCCCCTCGGTGGGCTGGTGAAAGCAGGTATCAGCAGGGTGTGAACGTAACAGGTGCCAAATGCTGGTAAAATTAGCCTTCAGTGGGAAAATCAAGGCTTCCTAAAGTTACTGCCTCTGGGTCTCCATTGCTGACAATAGCTTCCCTCCTGCTTGAAGGAGCAAGCTACAAATGTTGCACAGCTTCCAGGCGCTGAGTAGTTGATTGTGGAATATTCCTTAATTTGCCTTCAGATGCAGTTTCTCTGCAGGGCCATATGACATGCGTCAACCCACGATGACGCGTATCTTGACTGGCACTTGTCAGGATGTGCTGCGTGCGTCAAATGATGCGACGCTCTGCGACGTGGCCAGTGTGTTTTGCATGTCATGGATAGATGCTGCATTTGGGACACTGTGTGTGTGTGTGGACCAGCAGGCCATATTTGCAGCATCGGAGGAGTGTGTGTCATCAGCACCGTTTATCCCTTGCTCTCCAGTGAATGAGTCAGTCAGCGTGTTTAGAAGGTGTGTCGCAAAACTGACTCACTCTGAACGAAGCCATTTAATGCTGCAAGGCCTGAGTCACTGTCCGTATGGCAGATCCTCTCAGCGAGGTCGCCATCAATCTTCCCCAGCTGCCTGACTTCACACTCGGCTTCGAATCATCAGAAAAAGAGGGAAACGAGATCTGGACAAATCACAGCGGACCGAGCGCTCCACTTCCTCTGATTGATAACAAATTGTCCACGATGTTTGACAAGCTAAAAATGCGACATGAGAATTTATTTGCACTCTGGGTTTGTGTTCCTACGTTGCAGGAGCAGTCCAGCGTTGTAGTGTCACTGGATGATTCATCAAAAATAAAAATGTCTTACTTACTCTGCCATGTCCGCTGTACTTCCAGCATCATTTAAAATACCTGTCAGGGCAGGACAGAGCAATAACTTCGGGACCGTTACAGGCGTCATCTTCATGTGAACAAAGTAACGACAGACGACGGCACGATCTAACCAAAGTGCTTTCTCATCTGCAACCCCTCCAGGCTCCAAAGCGATTATTATAATTGAGCGTACAGTAATCATCCATCCATGCACAGGGATGCAGTTGTTGTACATCGTGGTCAAGATGAAGGTGATGCTCTTGATTACTTCTTCCAGCCGTCGCCTGCGGTCATGGGATTTGAAAGAGAGATTAATGGGAAACAAGCAGCTGGAATTAGATTAATTTTTGGAAGGTGGAGCCCTAAATTGGGCCCGGTCACGCTGACATTTATTAGAAATTAGTTCATGTCACTGGAATTGCAGCAATCAGAATTGCAGAATTCATACTGTACTTTGGGGGATAATTGAACCCTAGTGAACCTATACACATGATTCTGAACCATTGACAAACTGTCAACAGTTATTATAAATTAATAATATAATAAACTTTATACGATTTATGCAAAGCAAAAGAAAAAGCACCTTGCATGAATTCAAAGCAAAACAAAACGGATTAATGCTATAAAAAAAGTAAACTGCTCTACAAGTGGCACGTTTTCGGTGAATACTTCCTGGTGGTTCCAGGCAGGTTGAGGAACTCAGACATCCAGACAGAGGAGTTTAGAGTAGAACCATGACGCGTCCCTGTGGAGGACGTCTCGTCTGGTGGCTCAGGAGCCAGCTGATGAAGATGTCGTGTGTGTGTGTGTGTGTGTGTGTTTGACCTGGCGGGTGGAGCAGGGATGTATAGTGGGCTTCCTGTTGGAGCTCAGATGAAGAGCGGCAGAGAGGAGAAGGCGAACAGAGGCTTAATCAACTAACTTACCCCTCTGAGACCCTGATTATCCTCGCACTCTAACTGCCCTTGTTAGGGTACGGTGAGGGTTAGCCAAGCAAAGAATTTAAGGTTTGGGATAGGCTGATTAATAAAAAAGATGGTGTGTGTCAGGGATGTGCACACGTTTCAAGTGATGGTCTAATTGGCAAATACTCGAAATCCTGCTCTTCACACAGTTGCACCTATAGATCAGTTTAAAACCACCAACTGTTCTTAACTGTGTCTGTATGTTTCCTTCGACATCACTGAAAATGATTCCTTTGAAATTTAAATAAAGGCTGAATTAAAGCTTTTCTCAGCCCACTTCACACACTTCCTGCACTGACACTCAACGTTAATCGCTTTCCGCACATACGTTGGTCCAACACACTGACACATTCTTAAGCAATAATTGTCTCATATTAATGTATCAACTATGTTAAAGCGTGCGCCTCTTGCATGACTTAACTTGATACAAGCTTATACGTTAATGCCTTTTTAATGACAGCGAAACATTTCAGCTAATTCGGGCTCAACGGAGAGGGTGAGCCTGAGATAATTGAGGTGAGTGGGAAGGGGGGGGGGGCCGGTGGTGCAGGACTAGACAGGATTCTCGAAGAGATCACAGTAACCCAGACGACAGAGTCGGCCAGTGCTGGATTCAGTTACCTGGAGGAGGGTTAGGCCTGAGTTGACCGTCTTAGATGATAGTTGCTTCAAATTCGTCCAGCTGAGAACTCAGAATCGATGTTACAGCTCCTGGTCCTCCCATCCCACCCCCGGCCTTCTCTCCACACACACACACACACGTTATTAGTGCACATTAAAAAACCATATGGGTCACGATCGAGCTTAATGAATGTCAGCGTCAGTGCTCACGCATGATGTACAGGGTGCCGAACGCCTGTTTACCTGGTACATGTGTTCAATTAGCCTCTGCCATGTGACACTGTGTGTGCACGACTGCGAGATGAAAACGAGGGTAATTAGATGTGATAGCAGGAGGACGGGCTGCAGCGCTGCACCTGCATCCTGCCCAGACACCAGTCACTGCGTGTTCACCTGCCGGTCAAAGTCTACGGCTTAATACGTTAAAGGGCTGGTATGTGACAAAATCAAGGTACGCATCGTCTGCTAGATGTTGCTTAGGATTTTAGTCCATTTAGAGGGATTCGTGCTGCTTTGGCGCAGAGCATTTAATGTGTATGATCACAAAGCATCATTGTAGATAAATGAGCAGTCGGTCCTGGAGGGAAGATGAGAAGTTAAACCACTGGAGGTCAGGAAAGACGAGGGTGCCAAGATAACAATATTAACACGTTTAACAGCTTTGTATTGACTGTGAAAACAGTTTCACCTCATTTTCTAGGCTCATTGTGTCACCCTATTGTGTCAGTGCAAGCTCTATGAAATTCACTCTTTTAGTTTATCCAGAGGGCCTTGAAAGGTCTTTAGTCTATCTTTTGATATCAGGATTTCTCTCCTGGCTCTGCTTCCTCTTCAGCTTTGGGAGAAGCGTTGCGAGATGAGCGGGATGGAGGGAGAAGTTGGTGTGACAGTCTGGTCTGGGAACCTGCCAGGCCAAAGATTAAAGAAAAGTCTTTTATTATTTATTTGCTGCCAGCCACCATCACGCGCCCCGACAGACCTTTGAAGACTGGCGGCTTTGATGGAAGTGAAATTTCATTTTCTGGCGTCCTCTGTCCTGCGTCTGGCCTTGCAGACCTGTCACATGGCCCTGAGCAGGGACCGAGGACGGCTCAGACTCTCGGGCCGGTTTTGACGACAAAGGCTCAGAAAAAGAGTCATCGGGACAAAGTGAGCGATCGGGCTGATGACAGATATCGTTTGTGCGTTCCACAGCTTAAAGCCCAGCAGTGAAGTGAATCTGAAATCAATAGGATGCATCCGCAAAGGATCAGTTTGATTACCTGTGGTATAGATCCCCACTGACTCCGACGCTGAGTTCTCCTCATTGATTCTCTCAACAGAAACGTGTAAAACTGATCTGACATTTTCAACAAACTAATATCGATAAAGTGGCGGAAACATCAGACGTTGGATGGCCTCTAGGGTGAGATTTCATTTGCAAGTGCCAACAATACCCGAGTGTTGGTGGCCTCCTACATAATGCATTTATAGCCCACTCATTTGCTTGAGCTGCTGTTTAGCTTCACTTCATTAATTCAACATGTTCATATTAGCGGATGTCTGTGGCGTTTTGTTGATGCTAGTAGGGAGTGAAGAATACAGAAGCTGTAGTTAACCATTGTCATGTCAGCTGAAGAGACATTGTTGCTGTTAATCGACGTGCAACTGACAACCTGTGCTGCTCAATTTCTTGGCACCATTGATGGCTGTTTTGGATCAATGTTAAAACCCTCCCCATCTCTCGTTTCAAATTCGCGTTGTGGTGTTCTTCTCATGTGATTGTCGAGCATTGATGCATTGAGTTATCAGCCTTTTTTGATTCAGAGAACATTTTCTGCTGTCAAACAGAAATGACAGAAACACACCAGACAAAGTGAGCGCAGAGATGCAGTTGAATAACATGTCTGACTGATGGTGTTTGTGCAGAAGCTCTGCAGCACAGAGGTCGAACCTCAGTTTACCCTGCGGCCTGCTGAGGTGCCAACTGCCAGTAAATCCATAGCACAGCCGGCAGGTTAGCACCGAAACAGCTACAGGCAGCGTCCGTACGTCCAGACATTTTACTCTTAATAAGACTCTGCACCGTTTCCTGACACTCACCTGCAGCTGCTGGACTGAGCCTGCTGGCAAAAATGATGTAATTCTGTTTTCTGTTGGACAGGAAATCATGGCGTAGTGTTATTTCATATTTTTCTTATTGTTAACAATAAGATCAAAACATGGTAGTCTGTCTCTCAATACTGTCTGACGTCCTGTCTGTGGCTCATTGGTTCCTGCAGCTCAGCTCATAAATACAAGGTTTTATTTTATTTAAAAAATATAGGATCCGTACTTTCCTAAAATGGTACCTTTTATCAAAGAAGCAGGGGGAACTAGTGTATTTGTTGGGGACTATTTTCAGCAGCGGATGAATCCACATGTGGTGCTCCAGTGAGTATCTGGGGCAGCAGATGGTGTGCTTTTGTGTGAGTCCAGATGTGTGTTCATGGTGATGAAGGAACAACAGTGTGGCTCACTGATGTGTTTTTAACAGTTTTTGGAGCAACACTGGAGCTCTCCGGCTCAGAGGAAGAAGAGGCGGTGATGCACACACGGAGCACTTGATAGCAGATAGACACGTAGATTTACTTCTGTCACCGGTGCTCAGGAATCTTTGAACGTGGGTTTTTGACGGATAACGTCCTCCAGAATCTTTTTGACGTGCTTCTTGGACATCTTCAACATATTTTTATTTCAGATTGATGCTTCGGCTGTGAAATGCGTCATGAGGACGGGGGATGAGTGACAGCCAGGTGTCTGGATGATGATGATGATGATGATGATGATGATGACACTGAGCACGCTGTGCAGCATCACTTATTGACACAGTGCAGCCGTACGTGTCTGCCTGTGAGCACTGCAGTGAGCTCAGGCAGGTGGTTAAATGTTTGAGTTTCTGATGCGGCAGCGCTGAGCAACATGGGTGTGACAACGCCTCAGGGCCACTTAGTGTGATTAATATGACATAACAAATACACTGTGTGTGTGTGTGTGTCATGTCTGTTTCCATTAGTTGTCCTGTCTGCAGGTTCTGGCTCGAGCTCCGTGAAACAGGCCTGTGGACGACATTAGCGTCAGACTGTGCGTTTCCATGTTTGCTGAGAATGAGGATGATCTCGTCCTGTTTCCTGTGTTTCTCTCCAGGTGGAGCGGGAGATAGCCATTCTGAAACTCATAGAGCATCCCCACGTTTTAAAGCTGCACGACGTCTATGAAAACAAGAAATACCTGTAAGTACATTTCTCCGGGTGTTCGGCCGAGTCACACGTGGTTCTTTTTGTCTTTGGCCTCACGCAGGTATAATATGCAGGAAGTTTCACGAGGCACCCGAGTGTTTGAACTGTGTTGCTGGACCAGCTTCAGTTGGATGTATGATCTGCAATTCAAGTAAAACCTGCCCAGTTCTTTTTTTTTTTTTTTTCACTCCAGTCAGTTGTGGTAATGTTTAACTCTATTTTACTTTATTGCTGAGATTTGGTGAACTAACAGGAACGTAAGCCTCACATCAGGCTGTGTTAAGAAACAAATCAGCCTGACATTAACAAGCAGACGTCAAAGACCTCTGTGTGGGCAGTTTCGACCACAGTACTGGGCGCTGAGGCTACCTGTTGCTAAGATACCGTAATGTCCAGTCAGGACTAATGTTAGCAAGCTAGGCTAACTAGATAGGTAACATTTTGTGGACGTTTAAAGTCTCGTGCAGTGTGACAGTTTGCTCCACAGCAGTCGTCACAGGAAACGCCCACAGAAGGTGGAGGCCGACATGCTGTTTCCACAAATACTGTATGTCCAAAGACTGTTTTACTGTCTTATACATGCTCTATGAAATAAGAAAAAATGCACGATTATAGTTCATATTTCTTCAAAAGTAGTGAGGAGAATTCAAATTTCACTGATTAGATTATGAAAATTCAAATCATAACCTCAATAATCTCAGTCACACTGAGTCACACGGCACTTTGAGCTCTGCGATTTTATTAAAGCACGACATGTTTTTTAGGCCCCCTTCACTTTAACCTGCACCCTGCAACTGTGGAGCATGAATGTATATCCGTGTTGTGTTGTACACATTAATCTGCTGCATGTGGCGGCTGTGCTCCAGCGGCACGGCTTAATGCGCTGTTCAATAATTGATAAAGGCGTCGCCGTCAAACGGAGCAGGAATTTGTTTTCTTAATGTTGCGAGGACGGGGACGGCCGGTCATCGCGGACGCAAACCGTTTGCAGCAGACGATCTCGCACTCACAAATCACAAGCGAGCACGTTTCTAATTTAAATAGCTCTGACAGGTAAACGCTCGAGCAGATCCCTTAATCTGCTAATAAATCAGTCCGTGGGGACGACGGGCTGCTGGAGGAGCGGCGATGTCTCCGGGACAAATGCACAGAAGGAGATAGATAAAAGATATTAAACCACAGGCACACAAACCAAACCTGGTCGGGGATTTTCTCAAGGATTTACACTCTGCATCAATGTACTTTAACATGTCGAAGCCAAATGCTCCGTAGTGTACGACTCGACTGTTATCATCGTTAATGTCGTTCATTATGAGCAAAAATTGAACGGAGGATTTGTGGAACCTGCTTTCTGTGTGAAACAGTTATCTGATGGCAAGTTTGCGACGTGTTTGTCTGACTTTCCATTCAGCATGAGATAAGATCATAACATACCGCTGTAGTCAGGTACGAATCCTGTATTATCAGGATCCTGCACCTTCGATCAGTTGTACTCACTTTATTTCTGATACCTAATAATGTGAAATAAGGTTCTTGAGTCCTTCTTGCACTCTCTTCCTGTGCAGGTACCTGGTGCTAGAGCACGTGTCCGGGGGGGAGCTGTTCGACTACCTGGTGAAAAAGGGCCGGTTAACACCTAAAGAAGCCAGAAAGTTCTTCAGACAGATCATCTCAGCGCTGGACTTCTGCCACAGCCACTCCATATGGTTTGTTACCTTTACACTCGGGAGAACGAGGAGACAGAGATCTTACATGCTGCCTTTTGCACAAATAGGAGGAATTTCCAATAACAGAGGAAGCTGCATCTGAGATCTAATGTCTGAGACAAGCAGGTGTGAAATCAGCAGCATTGAATCTGACACAAAGAGAGACACTAAAGCCACGTCGAAACTGTGTGGCTGCAAGATGGATTTTTTGTGTCGCGTGATTGAAGCAGACAGTAATACTTACACAACAAAGGTTTTACCAAAAATCTCCTACGATGATTTTTGGGAAGTCGTTCACCGGCACCACACTTCCAGTTCCTTTCAACCAATATTCCAACAGCAGAAACTATTTCTTTTGTGATGCGCTGCTTTCCAGACATGCCCAACACACTACAACCCCAAATTTACACTAAATTGAAAAGTTGCGCTGACACAACGTTTTGCACCCTTGCCTGTCATTTGCAGCAGGTTTAGTAAATATCCTTCATGTAACTGTAAAGGAAGGAGTCTCCGTCTGTCTGTCTGGCTGTCCTTCGAGTTTCTCGATAAGCCGACTTCACACTTGGTGGGAGTTCAGTGGCGAGTGTGAAGTCGATCCGACGAGCAGTTCTCGAGAATCGGTGGCCGAGCAACCGAACGGACACTGCACCAGAAGTGTTAAATAGTCAGTGCAAGGCAATTTGATTCATGCAGCCAAATATCACACATCACACATTTGCCTCAAGGGCCTTGACAATCTGTACAGCATATCCCACAGCCTCCATCCTTAGACTCTTCAACTGAGGGCAAACGGTAAGAAACAAAACAAAATAAATTCACTATATTGAGAAAACGATTAAAGTGATTCCTTGCTTCGTGGCAGCACAGCGTTTGTTTTCTAAGAGAAGTCGTATTTCTAGAAGCTCTGCAGTGTTTGCTCAGTTCTGATGACGGGAACAACAGGTTCCCTCCCGTGTGCCTCCTCTTCAGCCTCTGTCCTCATCAGCTGCAGCCGGGGGCGACTTCAGAGGGTCCGGCTCCTCTTGATCTCACCTTTAGTTCCTCAACACTGTGTCTCTGACAGCGACTGCACATCAAAGAAGTTCTGCCCCTGACTCTCGGCATTAGGCATCAAGTGTTCAGCTCTGAAGAACCACATTTATTCTGCGCTGTGTGTTTCCTGGATGCCAGAGTCAAGCACTTATCTACTGGTTTAATTTCCCTCACTCATTTTAAGTAAAAGGGTAGATTCTGACTTGGTGGCCTTTGCCTCATAAAGAAGTGCTGTAGCTGTGAATGCTTTCAGGACTAATTGTTTCCCATGTCCCCCACACTACCTGCAGAGGTTGAAGCATAACCGCAAAGTGCCTGCAATTGTCAGGAGCTACTCGATGCAAATATTATTTTACACAAAACCCCAATGAAGAAGCAAAAGCAAAACCATCATTGGGCTCGCAGACAGAAACTAATGTGTAAAACTGGATTGCTAGGCTTCCAGTGGATGGGAAACAAGTGAGACTTGAAGATCTTGAAGTGCTAAGTCAAAGGGAGCAGGATGATTGCCATTTGAAATGTTTCTTCAGCTCCAGAACTGTTCCAGAAGGGAAGAAGCTTTTCAGATGAGAGGCGAAATGTCTACAGCAAGACCAGTTGCTAAGACTAGTTTCTAGATCCATCCCATGAACTGCATGTCTGAGACTCTTCACGGACAAGTGAGACTTTGCGTTTATGCTAGAGGTCTTCAAGGGTCAGAAGATTTTATTCTGACCCACACAACTCTCCTGGACCTCGTATGCCTGACTGAATTGTTTTAGCGTGAGGAAAAGATGAGATAATAACCCCACCCTTAACCCAAACAAGCTGACGGAGGCCTGGAAGACAGAGCAGAGAGCCAGTGGTTAGAAATGGGCCAAGCTGATTGGGCGTAGGCTATTTCCTGGTGTCCTGCTCTGAACCAGGAGGCCAAACCAACCAGACACCATGGGATTGTGACAGATACGTTTCACTATTTTCTGAGCTTTTATAGACCAAACAACTAATCAGTTAATGAGAAGATAACCTGAAGATTAATTGATAATGCCTAACAATTTCACCCAGGGTACCAGGTACCGACTGTAGACAAGACACCAAAAACAGCTTCATCTGTCTTCAGGTCAGATCAGCATTTAACCCCCTTTCTTCTTTTCCTGTCCTGTCGTCCTGCAGCCACAGAGATTTGAAGCCTGAGAACTTGTTGTTAGACGAGAAGAACAACATCAGGATAGCAGACTTTGGCATGGCGTCTCTGCAGGTCGGGGACAGTCTGCTGGAGACCAGCTGTGGGTGAGTCTTCACTTTGACAAGCTTTGTTTTTCAGTCTTCTCTCCACCAGATGAGGTGCCTTTTCTAACTGCTGACAGAGAAATGATTAGCAACATAGCATATTAATGTAAGTCATGAATGCCTACTAAAATTAGCCTTTATTACTTTTCCAATACATTGTAGTTTTTTCTTATTTTTTCTGTAAACCTGAGCTCTGTGTCCATCCTGTGTCCTCTTTTATCTATATTTGGTTTCTTTTCCTGTTTACCTTTTGTGTCCTGTAGTCATCCTGCCTTTGTGTTAATAAGCCTTCTTCACACATAACAGTAGACGACCTGCTCAAATCATTTGTGACTGGATATAAAAATCCTGAAGGTGGAAAAAGGGATGGAGCAGAGTCCTCGCTCTTTCCCGTGAGTCGAGTGAGCTGGGTGGACTACAGGACTCACAGGGACTTGCTTTGTACTTCTTGTCTCGTCCTTCTGGATGGTAACAGAGTTGTTCCTGATTTTGTGTGCTGTGCAAGTACTGGACGGGGAATCCTAAAGAAAATAAAGTAAAGACCCTTTTAAGTAAAACTGTTTCTCCTCCCAAGGGAATAAAGAACAGGGTACCAAGAAGCGGAGCAACATTTTCGTTCATTAGAAGTCGTGTTTGTGTCTGCCTGATGAATATGAATCCAATATCCACTCTCTGTTTAGTTCTGGTTCGGTCTCCTGAGAGAAATATCTGGCTTTTTAGCTGCTAGATGTTCCACCTTCTTCACCAGCTAGTCCGTAACTGTATCCGCCTGCTCCCGCAAAACCAAAACAAGAAGGTAAAAGCGTCTAAAAAAAACAAACTCTGCAGAGCTGCAGAAATATTTCAATTTGTAAAGTCCCGGGTTGTTTGTTCCGCAGGCTTTGAAAAGCTCTGTAGGACACAGGCTGATTCAGCGAGTCCCCCTCACCACAGTTAACCGCAGGCCAGCCAGTGTTTCATGCAGTCGGTCATGTGGAACAGCTAAATCCCGAATCCTCCGGCTCAGAAATGCTGCACAAAGCTAGAGAGAGAGAGAGAGAGGGAGAGAGAGAGAGAGAGAGACGGAAGAACATGGTGTTTCTGGGCAAAATGTCCTGCCTACAGTTTCTCATTAGTCCTCATTATAATGCAAACAGTACAGGCACTGGTACCCCTCGAAGTAATGCACCTCCCAGAAGGGCTTTTGTATCCGAGAACTTTTCCTTTTTCAACAGCTTTTAAAGCGACAACATTTTAATAAAGTCTTTTACTGTTATATGTATGTCCTCTGAAGCGTAGCCCGGTCTCAAATCAAGATCCACCTACTCCCTTCGTTCCTGAGCTTTTGACGGAACCATGCGGTCGTCATCAGCTGCTGTTGTTGAAATGTCGACGTTTCTTCATGTGTTGATGAGGACCGTGTGACCCCAGTGAAAATCATTTTAAATTTATTTAAGCCAAAGGATCCATTTCGAAGTCTTGCCCTGGGGCCCCCTAGAGGGTTCACCTGGCCGTTGTCCAGCTCATATTAAGTCAGGTTTAGCTTAATAACATCTTTTGACCTGCAAGTGACCAAATCCATGCTCACTGGCTGTAATCAATGCTGAGGGGTTTCATTATCCTGCAGACGCAACGTAACACAGCTGATCGGCAGCAACAGTGTCCATCTGTCAGATTACTTCTGAGTTGAGGACCGTTTTTATGAAGAAGCTCTGATGGATCCTGTAAATATCTCACATGAGTAACAAGTCAGATGACTCCGCCACTTCATGTGACGTTAATGGAATTTGCTAAATGTCACACAGCGACGACTACGAACAAGTGGCCTCGGGCAGGAAGGATAGAAATTAGCTCTGGTGTAATTAGATTGCAGTTAGTCTATTTTGGCACGTGTGTCAAAATGTTTGACTGGTTGGAATCGACTTTTGCTCTTTCTTTTACATACATTAGCATAATTAAGTATGATGCCGGCAATGATGGAGTGCGTGTTTACTCTGGCAGCCGGGCGTGTGCGGCGCAGACGTTCGACGCTCTCTGCTTCATTTGTCGTGATTAATGCAGCAGACGAGCGCAATCGCTGCAGGCGCGTGTGGTTATTCGATTATTCAGAGATCTCTGACTCCTCGTGTTCACAGGAGACCACGTTGAGGCAATCGGACGCATTTGTTAACTTTATGACTGTAGCTGCAGTCGTGACCCGTTGCTGGTTTAGTCCTCCTTCATTACTTCTGTTCTTTATTTCCTTTTTTCTATCCAACAGCAAAACTAAACTGCTCATCTTCGCTATCAGTAATTAATAATAATTTCAGTACTTGTTGCTTTTATATATACTTTTGAAATTGAGGAATTCTCCACCATAGTGTTTTACTTAAAGCAGCAACCATCAAAGATCACTCGCATCCCGTTTTAGCTTCTCTCCACTGACTCACTTCAAAATGTAACTTTTGACATACAAGGCATGAAGTGAACAGGCCGCTCTGTTCTTAAAACAGTAGCTGTGTTGAGGAGCCCTGCTTCAAGGTCAAGGCTGAAAACTAAAGGTGGTCATGCTTGTGCTCCTCATCCACCGTATTTCCTCTTGTAGCAGCCGGGGGCCTTTATTTTCCTGACCTGCAGAAGGTACCAGGCCTTTATCTGAAGCAGGCTTGTATTAGAGGCCTTTTTTGTTTCTAACTCCCTCTTTATCCAGTCTGGTTTCTCCCCCGGCCTTTATTTGTTCGTGTCGACTGCACCCCCGGTCGTTACTGGAGACCCAGCTTTTACTGGACTACCAGTTTTTATTTAAGGAAATACGTTAAATCAGTGCACATCTTTAAAAAGCAAACCCACCTGCTTTGGCTTTATCTTGATTTTGTAACTTTATATTTTGTGGTTTGTACAAATGTCTCCTCTATTCCCTCCATCTCTTTTCTTCCTCCTGTAAAGCACTTTGTATTTTCTGTTGTGAAAAGTGTTTTAGAAATTCGAAGGTGTCTTCTGTATCATTTCAGGCAGCCATTGCTTTCCGTTTATTTCTGAACAAAAATACGACGTATCTGCAGACTTTTGAAAGTTGCTTGAGTTGTGTAATCCATCAATTCCGCATAAATATTTGTGATATGAATTTATTTCAGTTTGATAGTTTAATGCAGTGCAGTCTTTTCCAATGAACAATCTTAAATTGCAATATAATGTTCACCATGAATAAAGGCGTAGGAAGCATCTAGATCCTTCAAGAATCCTATGTAAAAGTAGCAATACCTGAATGCAGAAATACTCGGTTATATGTACAAGTACTGCATTCAAAATTAAGTAGTATCAAAAGTAAAAGTATTATTAGCAGCATGTATTTAAAATAGCAAAAGTAAAAGTACTCATCATGTAGAAACATGTGTGCTATAATTGCATGTTATTGGCTTGTCATTGTCTTTGCATTACTGTGTAAGCAGCATTACTGTTGTAGAAAAAAGTACACAATGTAATGAATTGCAGCGGAGTAGAAGTATAAAGTACAGTAAAAGAGAAAAACTTAGTAAAAGTAACTTATATTTGTAGTAGAGAACTTTAAGACTTTCTGTGAAGAATTCCAGTTATTTTGACTGGAGGTGAACGGAAATCAATGGCTGCAGAAACAACAGCGTGAAAATGTAAAGCACATACGATTTGTAGCGAGGCAGTTCAGATTAGTTGTGGTCCTTCATATATAAAGTATTTCACCGCCGCTGTTGTCGCCATTGGAATCGTGTCACATGGCGGAAACCGTGTTGGACGCCGTCATGTGTTATTCAACAGGAGTTCGGACCGAGGCCATTTCACGTTGCATAATACTCACTTAGCTCCCAAAAAGCATTCTCCACATCAGGAAATACAAGCTGAATGCGTTCGTGGAGTTTGGTTTGTGTTCTTCAGAGAGCATTATGTCAGGAGGTGGTGCCGAGCGCCACCTTGTTGCTGCTGGCTGTTCGTCCTCTGAGGGTGTGCCGTTGTGTAATATTGCATGTGGACTAACGGGACTCTTTGCCTCTTTTACAGATCTCCACACTACGCCTGCCCAGAGGTTATCAGGGTAAGTGCTCGCCCTCTCTTGGTCTCTCTGTGTTTCTGCCTTTCATACGCTCTCCAGAATGGCTCTTACATCACCCGCTGCATCCGCCGGCCTCGGCCGCTTCCCCCCTCCGCTGGGTCCAAACACACTTTCACTTTAGAGATCAGCCGTTTGTGATGCGGTCTTGCATTTCTTTGTCCATTTTGTTTCCGAAATTCCCAGCGTTCCCGCGGACATCCGGTCGAACCAAAATGAAGACGTCCTTGCTCATCTTCTCTGTGTCTGCTTGGTTCTGTGCATGTGTGTACTTGCCCTCTTTTTATGTGCACTGGACTCTGCAGGTTTATTCAACATCTGTTAGGTTATATCATTTGCTTAAAACAGGACACGTATATGATTTTAAACAGATGTTTGACTATTTGTTTTGTTGCCATACACCTGAGGCTAAAATTAATATTCAAAGCGCTAACACAGTGAGGAGTTTAAATTCAGCAGCACTTTGACATAAAGTGACATGTCCCTGCAGCATGTTTGCTGTTTGAAATGACTAGCTGCCACACGGTGGCCCAGGCAAGGCTGGCTTCAGCAGAAAAAGAAAATTCAAACACTCCATCCCAGAATAACTCCTGCAGTGCAGTCTGCCTCACACGTTGCTGATGTTACGTTGAAGGAGTATCCATATATGGGTGTATTTTTCCATTAGGTGAGGTGCCAGGGCTCAGAGCCGTCAGGCTCATTTGCAGTTTGGGAATGGATGTTGCACACACACACACACACACACACACACACACCTACACACACACACACACACACTTCTGCTGAGTTCATGACGCGAGTCTCGCCTCTGTCTGTCTTCACCAGGGGGAGAAGTACGACGGGAGGAAAGCAGATGCGTGGAGCTGTGGCGTCATCCTGTTTGCACTTTTAGTGGTGAGTGACGGCCGACTGCACCACACATGTTGAATTACTGAATTAGTGGACTCGCAGGCTTTAATTTGGGATATTAAATCCAAAAGTGATATTATTTATATGTAATCAGTCCTGTCATGACGTCCTATAGGCGTTTCTCCAGCTCCAGGTTCTGTCTCATCATGATTTGACATCATCACTAGAGTTTGACTCTCTGCTCCCCAACGTCAGGGTGTTTTGTGTATTTTTTATGTTTGATTGATTTGCTGATTCGAGTGTCCTGCGCCACAAGACACCAGACAGCAACAACAGGCAGGGTGGCCACATGGCAAACCGTAATACACTCTTCCACAAATTCAACACGAGAGCATTTCAAAAAGTGTCTTATTATGTTGGCGACCGTGTACTTTGTCTTCGTTGCCAAACGTTTTCGTAAATCCCGTCATAATAACGCAGGCTCAACATGTTTGATACACGTGTAGAGTAAAAGAGTCATGGTAACGGAGCACTAACTGCCATTAGGTATCGGGATGAAATCCATGGACCCACTGTCAGACCCTACGCTGGTGCAGTGGGTCCTGGGTTCCTCCTGGTGCACGACAATGTGGCCTCATGTGGAGAGAGTATGCAGGCAGCTCCTGGAGGATGAAGGAATTGATACCACTGACATTATGTTTCGGCCCATCCGACGCCGTCAGGTTGCACCACAGACAGTGGACCATGTTGAGTTGCTGCAATGACATTTCAGCTAAATGGACTAGCCTGCCGTTAACTGGTTAGCTCCAGCTTAGCTACCCAGGCTAAATTCTGTTGCTTACCTGCCGTGTAGTTCCTGGATCCTTCAGACTCATTGTTTCTATAAACCTTTTCATTAGAAAATCTCCATGATGTGCATTCTCTTTAACATGGCTGTGGGACAAATAACTGGGCTCATTGCTCTTTTAGACGCCTCCTCTCCAAGTGTATCAGCCTATTTGTTATTGAAAATATGCTGTCGCAGGAAAACCTGCTACTAAAAACTCAAACGCTCCTGGTTTGATGCAGTGTTGCAGGAGAACGGGAAGTTGATGCAGTTTGTTCCTGAGGCAAATATTTATGCTGAATGAACTCTTTATTTGTGCGGCCGTTGTTCCCTGCAGAATATCCAAGGTAAAGAGAGAGGTCACTGAAATGTTTCCTGACAACAGCACTTTTCCAGGGAATGAAAGGTTAACATCCAAATACACTTTTTGACAGGAGCTTTGGGTATCTGGAGGATCACTCCTTAAAGACAGGCTGCTTTTTTAAAAAGAGTGGATGCTGTAATGTCAGGAACCGTCTCTCTGAAGACCAGCGTGCCTGTTCTTGTACACCCAGGCTGCGTTCTTCACACCAGGTGGGATTCAATTAAACATGGGATGCTGGAAGCACATTGTGTACCAATAAAAAATGAATTGAGTACAGAGATGAAACAGCCCTGCCTCCAACTAACACGGCTTCATCATGTGTTCGTCTTTCTGGCAACGGAGAAACGTTTCCCCAAAAACCTGAATTTCACCCCCCGACGAGCTGGAAAACGTCCATCAGAAGACAAAACCTGTGAATAAAGGACGAGTCCTCAACTCCCCCATAGCTACTTCAACCTCCCGAAGATGAACCTGACTGATGTTCATCTTTCATTTAAAATTCCGACAACAACAAAAAAATAATGGACGCATAGCGACGCTGACATCAAACCCTGGGCGCATACAGAACCGTACAGTGGAGAAGAAAATGATAAGTGGATGTGAATGCGAATATGGGAATTAAAGCCCGTGTGTGCTCCCATATGTCTGCTGCAGTGGCTTCTGTTACTTTGGTTAGCGCCTGTGCAGCGTCCTGCAGGTTATGAAGCTACAGGGCGCCTCCGGTATGTGATTTATATGAGGAGCCACACCTGCTCTGACACTGCTGCCTTGCTACCAACTCCACTACACCAGCTCCTCACTATCACTGCGTCCGGCGGTGCTGCTCCACACGTCGTCTTCGTCATATAGCGCAGGGTGATGGGAGACACCAAACAATCCCCGGGTTTGCCATCGTCAGTAGGCAGATGCCTTTATTCGGTGTGCAAAAGCTCAGAAAAACCGACCTTGTTAAGCTTTTTTGAAACATTCACATTCAAAAACAACAGTGGCAAAAGCGATATTGAAAAACGCCCCCCGGTGTGTAAAGGCCTTCGGACGTCGCATCTTGTTCACGTGATCCTTCTGAGCAGGGTCTCATATCAAAGGCTCTTCACAGCAGCAGCATTATAATGAGACAGTGACAAGTGAGTAGCCAGAACCGACCAAACCACTTTGTTTGCTCTGTGTGCACACATGCGTGTTCCCCTCTCGATTAAGACGGAGCACGTAACACAGCCATCGTGTGAAGATAGATCTCTCCACTTACCCACGCGGTGTCAGCGGCCATCTGGCTGCGGCCCGCTCCTTCTCAGCGGCATCAGTCATCACGTCACTGAGCGCGCTGCCCAGCTGGAAGGCAGAGGCAGAGCCCGCCGCTTCGTCATCGCCGACTCTGTTGACTGATATCTCTCACAAACTGTTTCCAGCCCTGCAGATTATCTCTCGGTGAACACCTGACGGGCCGTTTACATGGCAACAGGAGGTTCACGAGATGAATCTAACTGTCGCCGTCCAGGTAGATGGTGACCCACACTGTTTCCTCCTGTTTGTGCAGGGCGCCCTGCCTTTCGACGATGACAACCTGAGGAATCTTTTGGAGAAGGTGAAGCTGGGAGTTTTCCACATGCCTCACTTCATCCCTCCAGATTGCCAGAACCTTCTGCGCGGCATGATTGAAGTGGATGCCGGCAAGAGGTTCACGGTAAGCTCACCGCCCGGCCCGGCTGCAGAGCAGGACAGGGCTGAAGCCTCCCGTCAGTAGACCTGTGCTCGGTTTGCTTTGCTACAGTCTATGCTGTTGCCTTCAGGGGCTGCTCGGGCTAAATTTAGCCCAATTGCACCACGACTGGCCCTGCAGCTACTGTGCTGCATAAAATCCTTTCATCTCGGGCCAAGGATTTGCTTTGGCTAAGATTATAAGCACTGCCAAAATAACAAAGGGTGTATTTAGATAATGTGCTTTCACTTCGGTTTTGTCTGCAGTTTATTTTTAACAGCGGCCATGTCTGCACAACTTAAAAATGAGGGGAATTATAGCAAACAATCTTAAAGGGCCAATCATCAGTAGCTCCACGCTAAATCACTGGTTATTCATCACAGCCTATGAGTTCATTTTGACAGCTCTTTTTTAAACGTCCTTGTAAATCCTTTTCTCAGCCCCCGAGGAAACAAATTGAAGGTTTGTTGAATCAAAATGACTCAGAGAATGTTTAGAGTGCTGCTGGATGAAGGACATTATGAGCTGCGTCAGGATAATAGTGCTGCTAGGTGAAGATGATGATAAGATTCTAAACTGAACATTTCATCTATTCTGTAAAGAGTTGGGGGCGGGGGGGGGTATCACAGCAGAGGCAGAGTAAACCCTGAACAGGTCATTACTTCGTCAATTGAATCCAAAACATGCAAGTGCACATAGCAGGTACAATACGCTGTAGTGAAAGGTAAAGTTATGGAAAAACAATCCAGATAAGGCAACTTAACGCAGCCTTCTTTAACTGTGACAGTTCAATAAATGAAAAGACATGAACAGAATGAAAATACATTTTTATAATAATTCATTTAAATTGAAAACTCAAGCTCTTTGTAAACATATGGTGCATATTTTTCCTCTCTCTTGGTCTCTTGGTTCACAGTCTCGCGTCCTTGCGCAGATACAAAGGTGCAAAGATAGAATGTTGAACTACAAGGTGCGAAGGAATCCGGTTGTTTGTGGAACTGTCACGTTGCTGTGGCGAAGGCTCGCAGTGTAGGGATAAAACATGGTGGCCTAGATGGAGTATTTGGTGGTGGCTGTGGTTAAGTCCTGCTTAAAGAGGGGCAGATCTGTAAGCAGCCGGACAGGAAGTGTCTCTTAATTGTATTGAAATGTGTGTATTTTGGTTGTAAGTTTGCATTAAAGAATAGAAATCTAGTGTCTTAAGTACCCTGGTTACAGCCCAAGTAGTTTGAATTTGCTTACTGCAGGCCGAGGTCACCACCAGGTAGCAAGCTGAACGTCCTGACCCAACCAGATGGAATTTATTTCAATAAATTGAAATAAAGCCGTGACAAACATCACATCCTGTTTCATGAAGAAATGCGTCAAACGCCAGGGAAAGTCTGTCCACGAGACCTTTAAACATCATGTTTGTTTCACTTGAATTAAATAAAGAAAAGAGTCATTAATGGGGGTTTTTCTTCTCCTAATTTCTGTTCCAGTTAGAGCAGATCCAGAAGCACACGTGGTACCTGTAAGTATCCACCTGTCCATTTTGTCCTGTTTCTGTCCACATCCAGTGTTTGAATGCAACATGTCCACATTAAGGGGGGCAGGTAATGCAGAACAGTAATGACACGCTCATCAAAGGCAGTTTTTGAAATGTCTGTTGGAAGCCCGTCAGAGGGGAAGCAGGTCCATTAGTCCTGCGAGTGAGAGGAAGCAGCTCAGCATCACTCCGGCCCCCCTAATGGACCTTTGATCTCTAATGGATTTACTATGTCTGGCTGTCAAGACACACAATTCTGTTATTAATTTCAAATTACACTTCAGCAAAAACATCTGTAAACTGATATTTGGCCTTTAATTTCAGTGCTGCATATCACCCAGATCTGCCCACTGACGGTCTGAGACGTCTGTCATCTGTTTCACTCCATCGTGGGCCCTGTTTTTATAGTGGTTAACCTCATCAAGTATTAGACTTTTATTTTATTTATTTTTTCTTTAATTTTACATTTAAAAAAAAAAATTAGTTGTCTACTTATAAGTGTATCGCACTTATTTTTGTATTTACAGCCCTTCACCACTCAGGCTGATCCCTGAGCTCTTAACATCCAAGTCGACATTTGTCCCTCAATATAAGCTGTAATGATCCTGTCAGTCTCCTAATGCCCAAATTAATTCATTTAATTAGTGATTTAAAATCAATGTGCGCTCTATTAGCACCGACACGGGGCTGAAGCAACTAAAGTTTGGACTGACTGAATATTTTGTATAGATTCGTGACGTAATTGTATTTTAAACCATCATTACTTTATTCCATATTGACTGTTTGATTCCCACCCAAACATAATGTTCAGGGAATCATTTGTTAGTACAAGAAAGGTCATCTTCAACCTCAGTCTACATTTCTCTATATGTGCCTGATGTGACGGAAACAATAAACTCAATGTGTGGTGTTGCAGAGCTGGAAAGAATGAGCCCGAGCCGGAGCAGCCCATCCCCAGGAAGGTGGCCATCAGGATGCTGGCTGCAGCCGAGGAGATCGACCCCGACGTCCTGGAGAGCATGCACTCCCTGGGCTGCTTCAGGGACAAGGACAAACTGACCAAAGACCTGCTGTCTGAGGAGTGAGTGAGGAGGAGGAGGAGCAGGGGGAGGAAGGGGGGGCAGAGAAATATATGAGACGACTGAGAAATTGTCAGTTTGATGAATCCTTCTATTTAATGTGTCGTGTGATGATGGAGCGTCTTCCTGTCCCGCTCTTAACCAATGAGCACTCAGCTGACAGCTCTCTCTCTCTCTCCGACTGTCTTCTGTCTCCAGCGACAACCAGGAGAAGATGATCTACTTCCTGCTGCTGGACCGCAAGGAGAGGTATCCCAGCCACGAGGACCAGAACCTGCCGCCACGCAACGAGATTGGTATGCCAGTCCAGCTGAAGTGCAGCAACTAACAAGAGAGTGCTATTTTGAAATGGGCATCAGGTCAACGTTTCATTTTGTCCAGTACTTTGGTTTATGATCAAATATCTGCAGAACTAGTGACATTCCCATCAGCCTCAGCTGGACTTTGTGTTCAGTGCTAAGCAGCTCATGTTTACATGCTAAATATCAGTATGTCGATACGTTAGCATCGAGCTCCGAGCACCACTATGAGTACAGCCTCACACAGCTGCTGGTGTGGCTGAAGACCCAATTTCACGCTAAGAAATATTTGTAGCACATCGTCCTTCGCCACTGGATTAGTATAAAATGTTAGTCCTCCAGCCAGAGGAGCTGATAAGCTTTACAAATACTTTGCAGCTGCCGGTTTAAGGAGCTGAGAATCTTTTATTTTCTGACCTCCAGTAGTCGTGGCGGTACTAGGTGCTCTCTTATAAAATGAATGCACGCTCGTCAAGATAAAAAAAAATCTACTCATAGGCTGACTACCAACTTTTCTGGCTAGTTTTTGTCCTTGTGTTACCCCCTCATTAACCTTTGACCCCTGACCCTGACTTCGCTCAGCAGACCCTCCCAGGAAGCGCGTGGACTCGCCCATGCTGAGCCGTCACGGTAAGCGGAGACCGGAGAGGAAGTCCATGGAGGTGCTGAGCGTCACGGAGGGAGGGTCTCCCGTACCGGTACGACGAGCCATCGACATGGCGACGCACGGTCAGAGGTGAGGGATGGCGATCTGCACGTGTGTTCGTGAGCATGGGCAAACATGTCTGACGCACATCACAGGTCAATGAAGAGGATTTTGCTGTTGTTCAAAGTGCAATTGATGATTTTGCTATCAGTTCTGATAAATCACGTGCTTAATCGCAGTTCAGCAACGTACAGGAGGGAGGCGCAGCTCAGCAGCACGTCATCAACATTTGACTGGCCCTTTTCCAAATTCACCGCAATATGACCACATTTCTGTTGTTCACCTCACCGAGCTCTGGCGGCGTCACTGTGAGGCCTGTCCACGGCTGGAAACCCTTCCCTCTTTCGCCGAACTGCGGCTAAATACATGACGCATCATTCTCTCTCTGTCGGTTCGAGACGTACAGTACGCATCGCAAGAGACCTGACGTGAACTCCCGTTTCAGCCGCCCGGCCAGAGATTAGCAGCGGTGGTTAGCTCTGCTGGAAAAAGCATCAAACAGCAACTGTTTAAATGCATGAACGGCACTGTCAGGCCTGTGCTTCCTGTGTGTGACGTGTGCATGGAGCATGCCGTCAGAGAGCACACGAGGCATCCCAGTTTAAGACGCTGCGAGCCTGACATGTGTTTTTGGCACGTTGGTGCATCGTAAAGTGTCTGCTCCTAAGTTCGGCCGCTAACGGGACAATAAGTTCACCCGGTTCACTCCAGGTATTTGTACCATCGACTCGTGTCTGTAAACCAGTCAGCTCAAATCTGCGATAGCGTCCGACATTTTGGACTCTTTTTGGCTCTCTCCGTTGCCACACTTGCTCTTCGTCAACGGCACAAATTCGCGCGTTAAAGTTCACCGACGTTCCACTCCATCTCCAGAGGACAGACGGGCCTCGTTTCGCCGACGCCTAGGACCAGTTTTTACTCTCTGAGATCGTGACGTTGCGCTTCAAAATGTTTGGCAGGGACGTGCCCGTTCTTTTTCCTCCTCAGACGTCACAAACCGCCGTTGGTTTTGCTGTCCTGCTCGGGACGGGGGTGCCTGTAGATCAGGTTCACCCAGCAGGACCTGTGCAGCTGCTGAGCTCTTCTCGCCTTCCTGAGGGTCTGAGATAAAAAACCTGAGCATTAGAGCATGTAAACAAGTTCCAGGAGATGGATATATTCCACAGAAATTGTTGGAAGCGTGTTGAATGTCCCGCTGACTCGAGCATGACCCATGGATGTTTCTCCTCCTTTTGTCTTCTGGTTTCTGTCTGTGCATGTGTAGAGTTCCTGTGTTGCTCTTTGTTTCACGGCGATTTATTTCATTTTGCCGCGCTAAGGTTTCGTTTGCTTCTCAGTGGTGCATGCTGAACATTAGGATTCCCCTCATTTGACTGCCTTTCTGTCTGTCTCTTGATTTTCTGTCTGCCCCCCTTTTAGCAAATCTGTTTTCAGTAAAAGCTTGGATATCACAAACGCTAACTGCAGCAAGGAAGAAAGGTATTGGTCGGCTCCGTCCGTCTGTTTCCTCCGTTTGTGTGTTTCGTGTCAGATCCATTTCGTTTCTACCATCCATCCCTTTAGCTTTCTGCCTTTCAGCGTTCAGTGCTTCCAGACAATGTCTTTGTCTTTCACTTTGAAATGTAGCACGTTATTTTAGCTAAAACGTTTCTCTCCATTAGGAGGAACCTGCTAACTTACTTTACTGATGAAATCTGGCTTTTACATTTTTTTACTTTGTAACAAACATGAAAGAATATGTGAGGAAAAATATAATAGTAACAAGATTCTATAGAAGACACATTAAAAAATCTCAGAAATCTCCAGATAAACACAGAAAAACAGCCAGCGCAGTAAAATTAATTCACCCTGTTTTCAATATAAAAGAACGTGTTTCAAGAATAACTTGAGACAAAATGAGACAGAAGTCGCTGCATTAAACAGTTTGAGTTGTCTTAGAAACTTAGAAAAAAAAAAGATCTAATTGCTTTCAGCAGTTTACAGGTTACGTTTATATTTGGATACTCAGTGCTGATACTGGACTTGTGTGGGACATTTTAGTCCATGAAGTGGCCTGAAATGCTGCCAGCAACCGTATTTTCTACCATATTATCCTAGTTTTAGCACATTTCCTGTCTGGTTCAGTCTCAGCGTTTCCAGCAGCAGCAGCTGTTTTCTGATGAAGCCACTGTGGGTTGCCAGCAAACAGCAGAGAGACGCAGTTAGAGACCAGCTGGTGAAGAAAGACAAACATTTAGCAGCTAAAGAGACAAGATATCTTTCAGGAGTTGGTGGAGACAAAAGCAGAGGTAAAAGGATCGAGGACGTTGGACTCACATTCATCAGACGGACACAATCACCACTCCTACACCTTCAAAAACTCAGAGGAAGTGGCAGATACCTAAGGTTTATTTCCACATGTGAATGTTGCCTTACTGAAATATCTGAGTCTGTGTGCAAGTCGATTTTAATACTGACATCTGATCTGTGCCACTTCTGAGCAAAACTCTGAGTTGGGTCAATTTCAGCAGCAACTTAGCTTTTGTTGCTCTATAGTTACGTTCAGGCTGCAGACAGAAGTGGGCCAAATCTCATGTTTTAGCCCATTTGTGACTCGGACAGCACATATCACATGGAGTCTTTCCATCTCTGTTTTGGGCCACATACATATATAATTACAGATCGACATTCGTCATAATTCCTGGAATTGTCCTCATTTTCAAAAATTCACTGGCTTCAAGTTAGAAATGAAACCGTAAACGCCGACTTCATGTTGACCTCCATGACCTCCATGTTTGCATCTTTGTTGTTACTGTATTTCCTCTTATAGCACCCGGGGGCCTTATTAGCTGAACTGCAGAAGGTACCAGGCCTTTATCTGAAGCAGGCTTGTATTAGAGGCAGGCCTTTGTTTCTAATTCCCTCTGTTTGATGAGTAGAATTGATCATATTTTAGTACGAAGCCTCGTTTTGATCCGCTCCGGTTTGCCCTGTTTCACCCTGTTACCCATCACTTCCTGTATCAGTTTCAAATTAAAAGCCTTCTGGTGTTTCAGTGGACAGAAATCCTTACACTTCATTTCTTAACAAGGCTTTTATTGTGTAACTTTGGCAGGAAATGTTACACAATAAAATTGAATGAACGAATTGACTTGAAATGTAGCTGCTGCCACCTTGTGGCGCTTGTAAGTTACTACAACATCCGGTTTGGCTGAGACATAAACACGCCTGCAGCGACTGTTCAACAGTGTTGAAAACAGAGTTATTATGTTATTGAGTTTATTAAAATAAAGTGATGGAAATATACTACGTTAGTTGGCAGCACATAATCTGACAGCCAGCAGGAGTTTATCCAGCCTTGTTTCTTCTCTGGCCTTTATTTGTTCGTGTTGACCTCATCCCCAGCCGTTACTGGAGACCCAGCTTTTACTCGACTACCGGTTTTCATTTCAGAAAATGCTGTATTCTTTTACACATCAGTTCGGGACGGTAACTGGTTCACACAGGAATCTGATATTGGCCACATTTTAAAAAAGTACGGTGAGCAGCCAAACGAAAACATCAGATCTGAGAAATAAATCCAAATTGTGCACTAAGGCTTGCAGTGTGAACTTAGCCTTGTCGC
>JAVQJF010022085.1:0-13124 GCA_036023855.1 Gadopsis marmoratus
TTTAAAAGAGGTTACTGATTCTGCGAGCCTTATCTCCTCCGGCACACAGGCTACTTTTGGTCGGCAACAAACAGCCAACCGATGAGCCTCGGCTTTGGTGGTGCGCTAAGTGGTGTTCAAAAATATTGACGAACTTCCTTCTTTAATAATCACGTGACATTGCTACGTTCATAGTCACTCAACGACGCGTTACCTCCCTGTGCAGAGTGATACAGGCTATGTGATATTTTGACAGCGTAAACCTCTTTTTTTCACGTTAATCATGTTTGGGGAAAAGTGTATACGTGTTCACTTTAAATTTGCTTTGAAGTCCTATAGAAACGCAACGTGATTTCCAGTTTTGAACGGCAGGCGGCGTCTTTACGCTTTAGAGGCGTCGCGGTCTGCCGAAAACAGAGCAGAAGAAGACGGAAGGGAGCGGAGAACCGTCACAGCTTCAGCCTTCACAAAGCGGCGGCGTGTTGCTGTCTGGTAGTTGGGCTGCGTGTTTGCACACTTGGTGTAACAATAGTAGTGTTGTTGTGTTCTATGCTTTTAAAGAAGCGCGGTGGCGCTCGCGAACCCCCGTTGGTACCTTAGCTATCTGCTAGCTAGCGTTAGTTAATAATTAACGTTAGCTCCCACCACTGGCACGTTTATCGCCATCTTGCGCATTCAACAGCCCACGACTTTGGCCAGCAGCAAGGTAATCCGAGACGTTTTGTTACTGACCCAATACAACGTTACATGGTCGCGTTTGCAAATGCTCAAAGTTCCAATGACTATATACGGCTTTTCGTTTGCTCCAGGTGGTGGGTTTTGCACCATGGCAGAGGCAGACCGACCAGGGAAGCTCTTCATCGGCGGACTGAATACCGAGACCACCGAGAAGGCCCTGGAGCAGTACTTCAACAAATATGGCAGGATTGTCGAAGGCAGGAATAGAGAACGTTCTTTTTCATAATTCTCTCCAGGGTTAACTTTGGATAAACTACTTACCGTTACAAAATGCAAAACGCTGTTTCCGTTATTTTTAAAATGGCCTAGTTTGTTTTTTTTTTTGCTAATTACCGCTTTTTACAAACCAGATGTGTGTGTCTAAATGTAAAGGCATCAAATGTCTGCTATTTCTCTTTTCTTGTGGCCGAATGTTACATATAGGCTCACTTAGGAATTAGTTGTCATAAAGCTGGATTTATTGGTATTTCAAGTGTTGAAAAATCTGAAACGAAGTCAATGTCAAATCTGTAGTTTAGCAAACTATTGTAATTTTTATTACTTAAATGGACTCTGGTGCACAATCACCAGCTCCTGGTAACATTCTGAGCTGCGCCTTGTAGCAAAGGACCTTGTTGACTGTAAATGAAGTTCTGTCTTGCAACAGGAAAAAAAAAACCTTTCATCTATGACGCGAATGCATTGGTTCAAACTGAGTCTTAGTTATAGTTGGTAAAATGGGGGTAGTTAAAACAACCATGCTTTTGTCCAACTTACACTTACAAAATGGTTGTCTGTCTCGAAGCTCAATCGCTCTCTTCACTCTGTATTTATTCACTTCAGTTCTTTTGATGAAAGACCGAGAAACAAACAAATCAAGAGGCTTCGCTTTTGTTACTTTTGAAAGTCCAGCTGATGCAAAGGATGCAGCACGTGAGATGAATGGAAAGGTAAATGTATACTGTCTTCTAATGCTGCTTCAGGTGTAATCTTAAAAAAAATAAAAAATACAAGAAATTGTAAGTTATTCTTCTACCACAGTCGCTTGATGGCAAGCCTATCAAAGTGGAGCAAGCCACAAAGCCTCAGTTTGAGAGTGCTGGCAGGCGAGGACCTCCACCCATGCACTCCCGCAGTCGGGGTCCACCCAGAGGCCCCCGTGGTTCCAGAGGAGGCCCTGGTGGTATGAGGGGCCCACCATCCAGAGGTAAATTAGTAATTCATTTATTTGAGTTTTTGAGTTTTTAAAATGTCTGATAGTAATAATATTGCAATATCTTTTGTGCTTAGTTTTAATATTTGTATTTCTTGTCTGTTAAGACTACTATGATAATTCAGGGAATGTAGAACCCTTCTTTAAAGGGATGTCATCCAGAGGCCCCCCTCTGCTGAAGAGAGGACCCCCAGTTCGTAACGGAGGTCCCCCATCCAAGAGGTCTGCGCCATCTGGTCCCATGAGCAGAGGTAAGTGTGGGGGAATTCTGTTAGTACTTCTAACAATTGAAATGCACCCAGAGATATGCAAGTAGTTATAAAATTGCACTTTGGAGGTCCTCTCAGTCTCCATTGCGTTTAGCGAGAGCTTCTGTATTGGCAAAGTATATTGACACAGCAGACAGTTGCACAGTGAAATAATTACACATGATTAATTGAATGAACAGACACGGAATTATTGCAGTTAAACTTTTCTTGAAATTGCTGTTAAGGCTTGTGTGGACTGTCTGCAAGTAGTCGGATTGTTTGTTCCAGATGCCAGCTGGTGGTGTGGGGAGGGATTGGATTGGCCGTTTCACCTGGAGTAGGACGATAATATGGGGAATTGGCGAGATCTGAATGGCTATTGTGACTGTATTAACTAAGGAAATTGGGTGTAGTTATGTTTGGGCTAATGTGTCTTGCTAATATAGCGTGAAATGCAATGTCATAAGTTGTAACACTTGCCTGTCCTTTCCAATCGAACTTCCGGGGTGTGCGGTTATGACTGCCAGGGAAACCAACCACCTCTTTGTCATTCTGGGAGGGTTCCACCTGATGAGATTGTGTGGGGGAAGTGGGAGGTTATGTCGAGGTTTGCTGCGGGTCAACTTCAGCCAGTTTGTCATTATTTTGTGTTCCAGCCCCTATGTCAAGGGACAGGGATCCCTATGGTCCACCCCCTCCTCGCAGAGACTCCATGATGTCCAGGAGGGATGATTATCCATCACCAAGAGATGACCATTACAACTCAAAGGATAGGTAGGACATTTTATATTCCAAATATTGCACTTTGTTGTGACACAATTTTTGTAGTGTTTGTTGCTTTGATTCTATCTATACTGAATTTTTGATATACACAAACAGACTACATTTTTAACTAAATAGAAATAAAACAAATGAAAATCAGGTTTATAAAGAATGATCCAGATTCATATCTCAATCTGTTATTTTCTCAAATTATATGAAAACACATGGGGCAGCAGTTTGAGCTGCCCTGTATGTGAAAAGATAAAAATGTTAGACCTCTGTTCAAAAACTAAATTTTAATGTGACAATTTTAACAGTTTTTGTCACTCACCAATTCAACTATTTATTTTATCAAGGATTACATTGCTACAGTTTAATTATGGTATGTTTCACAGCTACTCCAGTCGGGATTATAATTCCAGAGATTCGAGGGACTATGGCCCGCCTCCCAGAGATTATTCATACAGAGAGTACTCCAACTCCAGTTCCCGAGATGACTACGGCTCAATGTCAAGAGGATACAGGTATGAGTATGGGTGGATACAAAACAGATTGGATCTGACCTGGTCATCAAATAACAATTGTTCCTGTTATGTAGTGACCGCGATGGTTATGGGGGAAGCCGGGAAGCCAGAAGCTATATGGACCGTCCGAGTGGTGGCTCCTACAGAGATTCATATGATGGTTACGGTAAGATAAGACTCCATGCGTGTAATGAGAACAGGTGACCACTGTGGCACAAAGAAGATCTGCGCAAATAACCAACCAAATCACAGCTCTGACTACCGCAATCTCCAGTCACAAGATGCTGCAGTTTTCCCCTCCCCAGAGGAAAATGCATTTCAGACAGCCTCTTTAAACTTTTTTCTCTGCCTTTGCTGCATCCCTGACCTGCAGTCCAAGTTGCATATTCCCATGCTATTAGAAATATATAACCATTGGCATCTCAACTGAAAAACAAAAGTATATTTACCATCACAGTCCATATTACAGCTGCATTCAGCCAAAGAATGAGTGTTTGTGGTAATATGCAGAATATTTAATATACCCCAGAGAGTTTGCAACAATAAGGAATCCCAAAAAGTCCTTGGAAACATCCGTTGACCACTCGGCATGTGTTGCAAAGCACTCCCTCAAGGAGTAACGTTCAAAAAACCATCAAGACAACCCTGAAAACCTCGTCCTTACCTGCAGTTCTAACACTTGGAGCTCTAAACGAAAAAGATGGCTACTCAAATCAATGGCATGCTGAAGTGGGTAACACTGACCATTTATTCCCTGTGCTTGGATATGTTACTGCCCATACGACTAAATATCCATGTTAAATGTAAGATCGATAACACGATGGGACATTTAAACATGTCATCCATTAACTTTGTCACAGAATTAATTCTATTGGCAAAAAATTAGCACTTGACGGTGCAAGAAAATGTGTCGATTGAACCTTGCCAATTACCTGACCCATTGACCCTGCAGGTAACTCTCGCAGCGCCCCACCTTCACGGGGCCCCCCACCATCCTATGGTGGGAGCAGTGGAAGCAGTCGTTACGATGACTATGGCAGCAGTTCCCGGGATGGCTATGGCAGTCGTGACAGTTACCCCAGCAGTCGGAGTGACCCATATCCACCTAGCCGTGGTGAGCGAATGGGCAGGCAGGAGAGGGGCCCAGCTCCCCCTGTTGAGAGAGGCTACCCTCCTCGTGATTCATACAGCAGCTCAAGTCGTGGAGGGCCACATGGTGGCCGCGGTGGCAATCGGCCTGATAGAGGAATGGCTCGCAGCAGATACTGAACTGGACTTGGAAATCACATTAAAGCAAACGTTCTCCGTGCACAGTTAAGTGTTTTGGAAATCTGACAAGACAAACTAGCCATGTCTAAATCTGTGGAATATAAAGCTTAGCTTTGAACTGTACCATGACTTTCCCAGTTTTTTTATGTGTAAAACTAAGTTGTTTTTTTTTAGTATTTTTCTTGCTCATGTAACAGTACAGTTACCAAGTGAGTGTTAGATTTTGTACATTCAGTGCTGTTGGAATCTGCAATGCCCTATAAGCCTGGCTTTCCTACTCTAATAAAGCTTTTAGTTGTATCTTGACCACTGCTCATCGATTTTCAAAACAAGACCAGAGACGGTAACATGACTATGGAGTAACAACATGTGGAGTTACGTTTTCTGTAAAGCCTAGGTGAGTGCTCTGCTCGTGCTATATCGTCGAGACATGAGTACATTCAACACAAATGTGCCATCGACTGGACGCTACTGTTTTCAAGGGTTAGGCAAATGTTACTGTCAAAATGTTCCAATGTAGTTTCCTTGGAAATGGATTCATCACCCTAGAGCCATTTGATGGCATGCAACGACAAAACCAAAGGAAACAACAACCAAATGCACCTCGACTGGTAGTCAACAGCTGGTAAGCAAAGCAAACCTTTGTTTCTCATCTGTAAATGAGTTTCTCATTGTCCTGTATTGCAATCTCCCTTCAAAGGGAGATATTCAAGACAACCTTTGCCTCAGAGGAAAAAAGAAAATGGAAGGTCAACTGAATGTTCCGTTTTTCATTGTAGTCCTTTTCATCAGCTAAAATTGTCAAAAGTGCAGCAACAGCCCAAGAACTTTCGTCCCTTTTCAGCAATGAAAATGTAACCGCCATTTTGCCAACTGAGCCCTCAAAACGTTGACCCCTTTTTTTTGCCCAACCAATCGTCCAACCTCAGTAAAATTATTGGCAACAGTGCATTTTTGAAACGTATGTAAAGTTGTCTAGCTATTTGTAAGAACAGTTTCTTGGTAAAAACTAAAAGCCATTTTCTCAGTATAAAAACATTCTCCACAAGCATGCCAGTTCAAACAAAGGAGACCTCTGGAAGAACGCCATCGTCGTAACTCACACTGGACACGATCACTGAACCGAATTCACAGTCGGACCAAGGACTACAAAATTAATCGGATGCTTTATGAATACATAATTAAGAGAAGAGCAACATGTTAATATTATGTTCTCATTGCAGGATGAACACCCCTCCAAGGCAACTGCCCTTGCGACTTACCTGAATTGTGTCCTCAAGTTGTTGGACCAATGAAACCACAGTGCACCAGTGCCGGTATGTCCACCAGACTTATCGTAACAAGTGTTTGTGGTATGAAAGGAAAGTATCACGGAGGAGCATAAGGTGTAATAAGCACAGCATTGTATGCAAGGTTGTGGTATGATGGATTTATATTGCTGTAAAGTTAAACTGACATGTAATCAGTTAATGTTTACTATCTTTCAGATGCTGGAACAGGCTGCAGAGAGAGCTGGTTGAATCTTTTCAAGTGGAAAGGCACGTTGAAAGCGGGACAAACTCGGGCGGAGGATTTACTCATTCACAGTTTAATGTTTCTCAATAAAGATTTTAAAAAGGAGCTTTGTAGGTCACTTTTTTATTTTCTTGGCATGAAAGAAGAATGCAATTGGTACAACTCTCCCCTGAGCTGGTTACTCTAATTTTAAAATGGGGCTGAGGTACTAAGTGTACGTCTGTATATATGGAGCTTGAGCTTTTCAAATGGTGATAAGCATTTGCCATATTAACTTTTACCTTACTGAGGTTTTAGATCCACTGAAACAAAGGCATGATTTATCACCGTTCAGTCTAAACACATCATTTATGGGTGACGGTAAACACAAACTAGTCATACAGCTGTAATGCCTGTCAGAAAACCTGAGCGTGGTCCATTCTGCAACCAAATCAAAAATGTATTTTATCCTGCAAAATGTTGTGGGGTTTTAACTGGCTCACTAATCACCAAATAACCCCCCTAACGAATGCGAGCACGGTAGCACGCCCGGCCTGTTCATACCATATACGGAGTCCTTCCTACAGTAAGTGGTACATCGAATATGCTGATGCACATCTGTTCCCTGGTGGCGCTTTGACTTGTAATACAATGAGAGAAAATGCCGTCCGCCAGCACTGATGTGCAGAGAAAAGGAAGTCCAGTTTATTGTAGAGGCGCCTGTTTGCCAGTAGGGGTGATCATCAGTTAGGCCTGTAGAAACAGCATCGTCCTTCCCGCACCGCCTCTTTTTTTTTTTTTTTTTATAAACTTCTTGCAGAAGTGCGGATGTGAGTTGCATATTGAAACGGAACAGGCGGCCAGTTTTCTTTCTGGGGTGTGTTTTTTTTTTTTTTTTTGGTTAGTTTTCATTTGTTTCTAGCAATGCGTGCTTAGGCAATGGTCACTTTGTGGCGCTATGAATCCAGAGGAGCAGACTGTAACGTGGCTGATATCACTCGGGGTGCTCGGCTCGCCTAAAAAGAACGTAGCGGACCCGGAGGACTTTCTGAAAACGTCGCTGAAGGATGGTGTCGTCTTGTGCAAGCTCGCGGAGCGGCTCGTACCTGGTTTCACTCCCAAGGTGAGCTGCTGGTTTTAAGTTCGCTTCGAGCGCAGAAATGATCGACGGCTCGCGAAAAAAACAACAACAAAAAAAACCCCCCATAATAGCCACTACAACGTCTCCCTGCAGCAGCGGGCCTTTCATTTCTCATCGCAGTCGACCCAGGAAGTTTTAACAGCTGCCTGCATCTAATTACTGCGGCATATTGGCGACTTTTCGGGATGCGAGATTTCAATTCGTGGTTTCTCTGCGAAGCGACGAAAATGTTCCGCGTCCTTGACACGAGCGAGTCGGCGTGTGAACGCGCACTGGAACGGGACTCATTCGAGGCGTCTCGGCGCGTGAGACACTGATCAGACACCATATTGGGGAGACCCAAGTCGGCGGCTTCCACCGGACGCAGGGCTTTTAAACTTTTTTGTTCTGTCTCGTCGACGTGGTAAATCAACGTTAAAAACGCGCGTGGCTTATTCTTTTGAGATGACAAAGTTGATAATGATAAACAACAGTTGCGACGACAGCTCGTCACTTCCTGCTGTAAGGTTCTGCTCTTCCCGGCGCGACCTCCCCTTCGTCAACGCGGAGTCAATGTAACGGGAAATAGAATAGAACCCAGAAGTAGTCGACTAACTTCTCTCTCGCGTGATGCACTGTCTTGATTAGGTCGTTGCGCTTCCTGCGCTTGGTTGTCATGCGTTGCGCTAAAGAAAGCGCGGACTTGCAAGCAGCGAAAAGACCTTGAATTCATTTTCGACCGTTAACGAGGCTTTTATTTTGAAAGTACGGGGGGGAAAAAGTGAGCGGATGTTTTGCTTAAATCTGGCTACTTTGACGTGGATGCGGTAGTTATGGTTATGTGTGCGTGAAAGAGACGCAGGAAGAATCCACAGTTATTTTGTCAGCTGTAGCGTAACACGCTTGGATTGCTGCAGTAACTGTGTAGCTTTTGCGTACAACTGAAATGACAGAATCGGCGTTAGGTAAGTTCTTGTGCCAGATGTCTCTCTGGCATAGCCCGCTAAGCCGAGCTGTGTGTTGAAACGTTATATATACTGATATATTGATATTTCTTTTGTGTTTAGTACTGCCAGGATCCGAGAACTGAAGCCGAATGCATTTCCAACATCAGGGAGTTTTTAAGAGGATGCGCGTC
Source organism: Gadopsis marmoratus (assembly GCA_036023855.1). NCBI lineage: Eukaryota > Metazoa > Chordata > Actinopteri > Centrarchiformes > Percichthyidae > Gadopsis > Gadopsis marmoratus. The sequence continues at coordinate 8,465 of JAVQJF010022085.1, forward strand.
CTTGAAAGTGGAGGTAAGTTGCTTTGTGTACGTCAAGTTTTCACACGTGCGATGCTTTGACCTACATCTGTAATGACCTGCTCGCCCAGCCCTCCAAGCCCACTGCAGTCTGCAAACACTTAAACCGGACTTTTCACTGTGCTTTGATCTGCATGCTGTCAGTCAGGAGAAGCACTGTGTGCCCTTATGAGAAGCGCCTCTTCTTTCAAATGGCCACAACTTGGTTTTCGACAGTACTTACTTCCTTTTAAAGTTCCCTTTCTCTTTTGTGCTGCAGTGACATTGATATTTGACTGCTGCTGCGAGTAAAGAAAAATTTTAAATTAAAAAAAATTCCCCCTGACATACACTGCAGGTCTGTGCTGCCAAGAAAACGTCCTAATGGTGAAAAGGGCAAATCATTTGCAGATGTTGGGAGTTTTCTCTGCCTCTGTGCCAGCCTGTTTGCGACGGCCGCCACACTGGACAGTAATTTCTTCTCCGGCTTTAAAAATAATCTTTCCTGGTCGTGAATCATAACGGCTAATTGAGTTTGCAAAGTCAAGTGGTTCAGTAGTTCTGCCCAGCTGGCTTGTTATGTCTGGGAGGTCCCCTTTGATTTCATCCACTGGCCCATAATTAGACCTTTTTTTATTTATTTTTTTTTTGCGGCCAGCCAGTAGCTCATTGGCCACAAGTTGTTGGAGAGCCACTGTCAAATGTATCAGCCAGGGAGGGATGTCTGTGGCGCTGCAGCGAGCCCTACCCATCCTTTGGTCAGTGATGTGTTCATGGCTAGAGAACTTTTTCTTTCTTTTTTTTTTTTTTTTTGCCATTGTAAATAGTGCCGGTTTGTCCTGTGACTGCACAAAGAGAGCAGTCATACTGCTTTCACTTCTGCCCTGAGATGCAGAAAGAGGAAGCGCTCAAAGCCTCTCATTTTTTGCTGTATTATAAACTGCACCAGATGATTTGCTCAGATTTTAGACACTACTACAGTGACTCAGAGTAACCATGTTTTTATAACGTGACTTGTTGGAGCTACTAACTACGGTCAAAATGTCAATACTGGCGACAGTTATTACGGATCAAGGTCAATACTGTGATGTAAGACCTGTTTGCCCCTTTCATTTAGTTTTATCAATGCAAATGGGTTTTCCAGTATTTTCTACTTTTTAAAACTAGTGGGACAAAATCATTATGTATAAATCTAACATTGTGTTCTGTCTGAAGAGCATGCTGAGTAAATCTTGGTAGTCTTGTAGGCCCTTATGCTGATCTCATACCTAGAGATGTAATGGTCACACTTGCTTTAATTCTGAATGATGCCATACGCAGCTCCTGACCAAGGCTGTACTACTCAAACTGCATATTTAAGATGTTTTATTTAAAATGTGAAACCTTAACCTGCTGGAAGAAAGAAGATAGCTGTCTGAGACTGAGCGAACGAGCAGCTGTGTGTGTGTGTGTGTGTGTGTGAGCGTCTTTGTAGGTGCGCAAGAGCACCGGGATTAAACAAATGAGTCTGGCACTGTCTGTTTTAGTACAAACCACTATTTCACAAAATATGGGTCACGCTCAACACGTCAGTTTTTATTTCTGTCTTGTTATGCTTATTCAAATCCCTGTGTGTGTGTGTCTTTCTATTATTTGTGCTGCAGCCTCAAATGAGTGTCTCTCTCCCTCTCTCCATCTGTGTGCACTTAGATCACTGCTCACATCTGAGCTATCAGTAGAAAAAGTTCTAATTTGGACTTGCTCTTCTTCCACTTCTGATGGATTGCAGGTCGTACAAACAGATGGTTTGGGTTTTTTTTTTTTGGTCTGATAGCATCTTCTCTGTTCTTTTTCCATCCAGGGGTTTGAACCTGAGTGGTTATACGCCGGCGAGAATTTTGGCAAGGTGCTGACCACTCTGCTGGCAGTCAACTTTGCTACACAAGGTAAGAGTTTTGCAGTCTCTCCCTCTGTACCTCCAGTGCCCCACACTGGGGGCTGCGTGATAATATTCTGTCCTCTCTGCAAGTAAAGAAACAAATACTAGTGAGCAGCAGCAGTATTAGTTTTTACATTACAGTGTCCTGATGTGTTTAAAGAAAATGAGGGTGGGGGAAAGCAACTAATTTCATGAAGAGAAAACATGAACTTAATGAAAGTCTGTTATCCGTTACATACTGCACAAACTGCTTCTCCTGTGTGCCAGGAGAGTCCTTCTGCCTCGTGTTTGTGCTCTGATGGCAGTGTTTGCCATTGTTCACAGACTTTCTCCATGCAGCCATTCTAAACCGTGATTGGGTGTGTTATCCATGGGCAGCTGGCGTGGCAGTGTGTGTTTATGCCATGCTGGGTGCCATATTTACTCATGTGCATCCATAGCTTGATACAACCTGAAAAATATCCTGTTTTATTTGTTTGTTTTATGTGGGTTTTTTTTTTTTACATTTAGGCCCTTGTCCTGAATGAAGCAAAATGCACAACATCACTGAATGTGAGTGTGCCATTAGACGCACATACTCACCCTTCCCTACTGCATTTCTTCAGTAAGGATGCAGCATAAATGGCTTCGCAGTGCAGCAGCACCAAAGCAGTTTGGGGCTAATTACTTCACTCGAGAGTCCTTGTTTGGGGGCACAGAAGAGGTTGAGCCAGTCTCGGTCCAGTTTCCAGCTCGCAGCTGCCAGAGCACCAGCAGCCTTAGAATTACTTAGTCAGCATTTTTAGACCAATCTGCCATCTCTGCTTTAAAAGTGAATGTGTAATATTCCAGGCTATTTGAGAACATGTGTTTGTGACATTCCTGTATGTAAACAGTGTAGGATGTGCCTCAGTGACAGTACAGTTGGAGCACAATAGTAGTATATTGTTAATTATTGATTATTCCGCTGATTATGTTTCTGATTAATTGATTGGTCTATATATTGACCATGACCGTTTGCCATACCCTGAGGTGACTGGATTGCTTGTTTTGTCTGACAAACAGTACAAAACCTTTCTGTCTTTTGACCCATCAAATAATCGGCTAGTTGTTCATCATCTTGCCTTCCTTTGGTGATAATTCTCCACTTGCTGTGACTTTGTTAATGCACGATCAATCTCTTGAATGCACGTAAATGAAGGGGAGGATGTGCAAATATGCAAATCTTTCATAGGCCCAGCATTTATGTTTGTTTAGAGTGAATGCTTTTGAGCATCGCCTGCATACAAAAGTAACCACAGAGCTTAACTGACAGAAGGGCTTGTTAGGCTTCTCTGTGTGTGTTGGGGAGTGACATGTGGGATCCATGAGCACCACCTGCGGTACATGTGGACTGCCACACTGCCTTCAGTGTCCTTTTCATCATATCGGTTGGTCCTCCCTGACGTCTCAGCATATGGAAAACGGTAGGGAATCTCCAGCCCTTTTCCATTGTAACATTACGTAGATTCAAGATAATCTCTCGACAAATCAAGATTACACAAAAAGGTGTCGCCATAGCACATTTTACTGCCTGTAAGTGTAAATGCACCAAAGCATTTGTCAGTTTTATAGCTGCCGGAGTTGAACTATCGGATCTGAATTAGAGGTTACCAAAGGGTCTTAAAACTTTTTAAATTTTGTTTTGTAATTTGCTCAAGGATTAGTTGGCGTTTGATAGTTAGTGTGTCTTCTTGTTAGCCCATAAGAGGTTGCAGGGTTTCAACGTGTCACTTTTCAAATGAGTACTGGCAACACCACTGACGAGCCCGTCAGTGCATCTCAAGGGCTGCACTCACATTGCAGAACAGCTGGCAGCAAATTACCCTAAATCTCTGTTGCAGTGCCTCGGTGATGACACTGGAGAAGGGTTGTGTGTTAGGTAAAGTGTAAGGATGTGAGCGACTTTGAGAAGGGCCACACTAGCTAGGCGACTGGGTCAGAGCATCTCCAACACTGCAGCTGTTGTGTGGTGTTCCCGGTCTGCAGTGGTCAGTACCTACCAAAAGTGGTCCAAGGAAGGTGACCCGGTGACAGGGTCATGGGCGGCCAAGGCTCCTTGATGCGCGTGGGGAGCGAAGGCTGGCCCATGTGGTCCAATCCAACAGAAAAGCTTCTGTAGCTCAAATTGCTGAAAAAGTGAATGCTGGTTCTGATAGAAAGGAGTCAGGTTGTTGTATATGGGCACCGGTCAGGGTGCCCACGCTGTCTGAATGTTATGGCTGATCGGTGTATATTATAATCTAATGACTGGATGTTTTTGTTTCTTTTTTAAGCTGCAGTGTGCCAGTTTTTGTTAAATCAGAGGATTCTATCAGGCATTGTAAATGTGTGTGTGTATGTGTTACTGTCCTTGGGCTGTGCAGAGCAATGGACCATACTTGCATGAATTATCAAGTTGTCAGCCCCCATAGTATGTGCACCTGCGTCAACTGTGGTAGTGTTGATGTGTCTTTGTATGTGAGTTTTCAAGGTGAAGTTATGTTGTTCACCTGACGAGAACAAAACCAGCAAGTCATAAGTTCAAACTTCGATGTAACTGAAATAATGGAGGCTCCACATTTCCTCTGTGTGTCCACAGACTGTGCTGCTGAGAGGTCATGTCCGCAGTCCGGTGTCCCTTCTCCTAGTCAGTCCACATCTTCACACACTTTCTCCTCTGCCAAATCCAAAGGCTCTCTGCGCAGACAATCCAAATCAGTGGTATGGTCTCTCTCTCTCTCTCTC